>JALPQD010000029.1:604185-654792 GCA_023101885.1 Typhlomys cinereus
TCTCTTATGTAGTTCAGTTGATCTGAATTTGATATGTATGACACAATTGGTCTCAATTCATGATCCTCTTATCTCTTCTTTTGAAAGTACTGAGATTTCCAGGTGGCGACCAACCATGGTCCATTGTGGATTCAACGCAATTAATTGGGGTTAAGAACAAGGGGTAGACAATAAGGTGGGTCTGGATTATATTGACAAAGCTGGTATTGTAATAGCATCAAGTATTACTTTAAAGACTGGATCAGAGATTTAAACCTTTCCAAGATCTAGTTTCCTGGTGCCCATTTTTAGCAATAGAACATTTTCAGTGCCCAGTAGGAGTTCACTAAACATCAATGGTGATCAGTGCTATGACAAATTTTGGGAGATGGCTATAATTAGATGATTATAAATCTAATAGGCCATCACAATCCTACAGAAAGTTCTTAGGTTCCTGGAATGAGAAGTTTCCATCCTTATATTGGGAGACAGGCAGAGAAGAGAAGGAGGAGGGAAAGGAGGGAGAAAAAAGGTGGAAAATAAGAGAGAGAAGAAAAAAACGGGGGGACTAGGATACAGAGAGGAGAGAGAGAGAGGAGAGTAGAGCGTAACTGCAAGAGCGCAGGAGTAAGACTCGAGAGGAGTGTAGTAGAAAGTAGAGAGCGAAGGAAATTCGCTGGATTAGTAGAGTCCCATGTAAGATGCAAAGAGATTAGCAGCCATCATGAGATGTGGGGTGGGGAAGAGAGAGAGGAGGTAAGAGGGGGAGAGGGGAGGGAGGGGAGGGGGAGGAGGGGAGAGAGGGAGAGAGGAGGGGAGAGGAGGGAGGTGGAGGGAGGAGGGGAGGGTGATGGGTGGAGGAGAGAGCTGGGAGAGTAAGGAGAGAGGGAGCGGAGAGGGGAAGAGGAGAGAGGAGGTCGCAGGAAGTACTTAAGAAGGCGATTAATCACAGAGAAGGATAGGAAGGAGACTAGACAGGCACGTACTAGTGAAGGGATCTTGTCGGGGCGTACATTAAGCAGCCGAGAGAGAGAGAGAGGAGAGAGAGAGGATGAGAGGAGAGAGAGAGTTGTTAGAAGAAAAAGGCATTCCTTGATCTTAATTCCCATGGTCAAGTATCTGCAATCGACATCCTCAGGGAATTCAAAGTCCATAATATTAATAATTATTTTTTAACACCACTAGCTGGATCTTGTCTGCTACATATCACACTGCTCTGTCTTTTTTTCTGAGTTTCCTGGAGTTTAAAATTAGATTTTTTTTGAGTGAATCTGAACCCACTTTATTGAGACTTTGTAACAGCTTTTATACTAAAAAATTTTAGGGCAAAGAATGCCGCACCTGCAAAAAGGCACATATCCTCCTTATCAGCAGGATAAACATTTTTCAAGAATCTTACCCTTTGCTTGAGAGTAAAGGCACGTATCAGAACCATTTTCCCAGTATGAAATTAGATTTTTGTCTGGAATGTATTGTACTATAGAAGATAACATGGCTCAATATCCCCATGTGAAGGGCTCTGTTCTGAGTTTATGACATGCATTAACTCATAGATTTCCCCTAAATCCTTGTAATTAGATAGCACTGCTATCATTTTATAGGAGGAGGAACTTAAGTACACACAGAAAGTGTTGCCAAAGACAGGTGAATAATTGAACTGCTGAGGCAGGTGTCACGTGAATTCTTGAGGTGGGAAAACTGTGGTTCTTGTTCAGCATGCCATGAGATGCTTATAGAATGTGAGCTCCAAGGGGGAAGATATTGTCTATTCTCAGTGCTGAGAATGCTGTTTGGAACACAACTGTATAAGTGAATAAATTTATAGTCTGTCTTGAAGGAAGTCTTATCTACATTAGAACTATCTTCTCTGTGTTTGGAATGAGGTTACTTTGAGATTCAGAGAGGAAAAAGGGAAGATTTTCCATTTTTATGCAGTTCTCTGGAAACAGAGCATGTATTTGTGTCTCTGATATTTCCTTCCCATTTTATCTCCTACAGAGGAGAGAAGACTAGCATGAGTTCTGAGAACCAGAGCAGCGTGTCTGAGTTCCTGCTTCTGGGGCTCCCCATCCAGCCAGAGCAGCAAGGCATCTTCTTCACCCTCTTCCTGGCCATGTACCTGACCACGGTGCTGGGGAACCTGCTCATCATCCTGCTCATCAGACTGGACTCCCGCCTCCAACCCCCATTGTACTTTTCGTGCCACTTGGCTTTATCTGATGTTTCCTTATCATCTGTCCACTGTCCAAAGATGCTAGAACATGCAGACTCACCACCTATCATCTCCTATGAGGTGGTGTGTTTCTCAAATGTATTTTTTCTTACTTTTGTCTGTGTTGACAATTTCCTTCTTGGTAGATGGCCTATGACAGGTATGTGGCCATCTGTACCCACTGCACTACACTGTCATCATGAGGGATGAGCTGTGTGACTTACTGGCGGCTGGGTGCTGGTTCTTCTCCTGTGTTCGTGCCCTCTTGCACACCTTCTTGCTGTCCCGCCTGTCCTTCTGTGCTGACAATATCATTCCTTACTTCTTCTGTGATCTCAATGAGCTCCTGAAGTTATCCTGCTCAGATACCTCCCTCAACGAGCTAGTTATCTTTACTGAAGGGGGAGTGTTGACTCTCCTACCACTGGGTACTATTTTGGGTTCTTATGCTTGCATTGGTTTTACTGTCCTTAGGGTCCCCTCTACCAAGAAGATCTACAAAGTTCTGTCCACCTGTGGCTCCCACCTTTTCTTGGTGTTTTTATACTATGGGACTCTTGCAGTCATTTATTTCTTTCCTTCTTCAAACAATTCCAAAGTGAAGGATGTAGTTGCTTCTATTATGTATGCAGTGGTGACCCCTATGCTGAACCCCTTCATCTATAGCCTGAGGAATAGAGACATGAAATTGGCCCTGGGGGTGCTTTGCAGAAGAGGAGCTATTTTTGTCATATGAGAGTCATCCTTCATGTTCTTAATCCTCATAATGCTGTTTCCAGAAATACTTTTGGAAAAATTATGTTTTAGTTGAGGGCAAAATGGCCATAGCACTTTGCATTATTTTAATTGTGGAGTTTATTTCCCTGCCCTTTAAAATAGTAAACACCTTGAAATAAACTTCCCATGTGTAAACACTAGGATCATGCACAGTATTGCTTTTAGATAAGAAAGAAACTTACAGTATTTAAGGATATTATGAAATTTAATAATTCTTGGTAAGTAAAATAACAACCAACTTTTTGGTTTCTCTCCTCTTTTTATTTTATTTTTTTTTAGGGGACATCCCACTCTACATCCCAGATTGACCTTGAACACACTATGTAGTCTAAGTTGACTTTGAACTCTCATCAGTTCTCCTAGCTCTGTTCTCAAGTGCTGTTATTACGTACACATGCCAGCATGTCTGGCTTGTTTCTTTGTTTTCTTGTCTGTAATTTTCTAGTTAAGGAAATAAGTGGCCCCCTAGTTTTGGAGTTGAGAATTCTTGTGTTTACACACAGCTGCTAGTGACATGTTACATCAGATGGTTTCCTAACACATGAAGTCTTGGCTTTATTATTGTTAAACTTGTTTGTTTCTGCGACAAAAGCTCAACAGGAAAACAAAGAGCAATGAAACTTAATTCCAAATTTCCTAAACCAAAGCAGTTCACATTTTTTCCCGATAAGGATTTTTTCCAAAATGTTTTGCATTCTTTTATACATATATGAATAAAAGTGAATTTATGATGTGTTAAGGGATTATTACCCCTTAATCCCCTATCCCATCCTCGTGCCTCTCTTGGCAACCCTTCTTTGCCAGATTCCCTCCTATTTCAATTCTTTTCAAATGTGTTTCTCACTGGGTTTCTTCTGGTTTGCTTTTGATCACTTATGACTGAATATGAAAAACACTACTTATGTGTGTGTGTGTGTGTGTGTGTGTGTGTGTGTGTGTGTGTGTGTATGAGAGAGAGAGAGATAGAGAGAGAGATAGATATGGATGCAATAGCATACTGGTGGAAAACAGAAGACAAATTCCCTTTCACCATCAAACTCGGGTCACCAGGTTTATAAGCATGTTCCTTACCTGCTAAATGATTCTGCTGGCCCCAAAGTAGGATATTCTTTATGGAGAGAGCCTACCTATGCCATCTTAATTTTAGCTGATGAAAATGAGTTATGCTTCACAGACACCAAGACTTCTGGATAAGACAAGTTCAGTATACATGGCAGTAATATATTCTTTTGAAATTTTTTATGAATCTCCTGTGTCCCAAGAATAAAACAAATGAGAAAAATACTTTTTCTTTTTTTTTAATTTTTAAAAATTATTTATTCAACTGTGTGCATATGTGTGTGAATGTGCGCGCGCGTGTGTGTGTGTGTGTCTGTGTATGTGTAGAACCACGGACGAATTCGCGAACTACCATGCCGCCTCCACCTCCTTCTGCCCCGGGATTCACAGGCTCCGCCCTACCAAGACCAGAAGCGCAGGTGCCCCCGCTTCCGCCTGGCGTCTATACGTGGGATCTGGGATCCGAACTCAGGACCTTCCGCCTGCAAGGCGGAGGCTTAACCCCTGAGCCACCTCTCCAGCCCGAGAAAAATACTTTTTCTTTACACAGAGCTTGTAGTCTGGTCAGAGAAAAGGAAAATAAATATGATTGCTCTGTAAATAAATGTAATGGTGTTTAAGTGCTATAAAAACAGTGTAAATGAATCAGGAATGTAGGCAATAGATTGCAAATTTAAGCAGTATGTTAATGATTGGTCTCACTAATAAAGAAGTCTGAGCAAGAGGTCAGTGCAGGAAGAAAGTAAGCCATACGATTCTTTCATAAGAAAGGTTCCAGGGAGCAGGAACAGAAAGTGCAGAGCTCAGAGGTGCTGGCTAAGTTCCACAAACAGAAAAGAGAATAGAGAGACCAGAGGAAATAAAGATTAGAAGAAAAATTCAGGATTTAATTTGAGGGTATCAGACTCTGTGGATCTTTTATGGTGAATCATTTGTGATTCACCTTGGGCACCTTTCAGCAGATTAACAGGATTTGGCCATTTAAAAAATGACTAAAAATTTAAACATTTTTTATTTAGAATTTTTATTTACAAAGTGAGTTTCTGTCCATGCCCTCTCCCTCTCCTCTTCCCTTCTCACCCCCGCCCCCCACTCTTCCACTTTTCCTTATCTTTGCCAATCCATCCCTGTCCCTCCAGCCCTCACATCTTTCTGTATGAGTAGACCACAGCACTCTCTTTGGGGTGCCTTACCAGTGAGTGACAGGGACTCTGTGGTAGTGTAAGTGGCCCTTCAATGGGTAAACCCCGGGGAGGGGGGGAAGCTCCCCTTCACTTATCCAGCTGCTAGGATTCCCACTGAGTCTGGTTGTTTCTCTTGAGATTCTCACTGGTTCATGGGGGAATGTTGGTATGTTAGGCACTGTGCAGAAATGGTGGCAGCAGATCTCCATGCAGTGGATGTAGAAGCCCTGTTATGACAGGTGTGTCCTGGTTGATGGTATACCTTCCTATATTTAGGTTCTCATAGTCTTACCTCCTCCACTTCCACAAGGCTCCTTGAATCTTGGGACAGGGAATTAATGAAATTTACTGCTAAATGGATGGAGCTGGGAGAAAAAAAACACTTTATCATGTAAATTTAGGAACTCTCCCCTTTCCCCAGATGGATCTGGCTGCTGCTGCTGTCCTGCCCCCAGCCTCCAGCCACTCCCCCAGCCTCCATTTTCTACCTAATCTCACCCAGCCTCCTCACTACCTAACTAACCCAAGCCTTTGTCCAGCCTCTCCCCACTCTTGTGCTCCCTTTGCTAATCACTAAAAAAAAAAGCTCCAAGTATTTAATAGAGGTCACAGAAACCACAGGCTGGGGACCAGTGGACCAACTGTATACAACTGAGGGATCCAAGAATCTCACCATTCAACAGAAGAGAATCTTTGTACCTCACCTGAAGAGAAATAATCCATTTTCCTTTTAACCTCAAATATCTGACTATAGCAGATAGTCATCACAGTTTAATATTTCTATATAGCATACCCCCCCATACACCCACCTTGTTAGGTCTTAACCATTTACTCTCACATACCCTGAACAATCTAAAAGCTGCTTTATATATCCCACTCAACTGCAACCCTTGACTATTATACCCACCCTACTTTATCTTCTTAAAGTTGTTCTGATACTTAAATCAAACCTCACCTAACAAGCCCTGATACCCAATTTTTAAAATTTTATTTTTATCTATCTATCTATCTATCTATCTATCTATCTATCTATCTATCTATCATCTATCTATCTATCATCTCTCTATCATCTATCTATCTATCTATCTATCTACCTATCTATCTATTTCTACTCATACAACTTTTTTTAATACTTTTTTATTATTTCCGCTCATACAAACTTAATAGGTAGACCAGTTCCCTCCCTCCCTCCTCCTCCCCCCAAACCCCTTGCTTCCCCTCTTTCCTCCCATCCCCATCCTCCCCCCCCCACCCCATTCCCAGAGAGTCCTTTATTGGTATGCCTAACTCTCCTCTGGGTCCTCCTCTCCGATGACATACAAGGACCCAGTGGCATTTCCCTGAACCCTTTCTCGTGTTCCCCTTAAGCATAGGAACTACTGTGGCTGTCAATCCCTTGCTCCAAGGATCTTGGTGCCTTTAGCTGATGCTAGACTTTGTGAGGTCAATAGTGTGTTGGACATTGCGTGGGGCATGCAAAGTCCAATTATGTTTGCTTCGGCCCCTAACTAGTGTGGAGAATCTTGCAAATCATTGCTCCTCCCATCCTTTTGCTCTTACAATCTTATTGCCCCCTCTTCCGCAAATGTCCCTGAGCTTCAGGATGGGGAGAGATTAGGCTGGCCTAGTTCCAGGTAGTTGATATCTGATACCCAATTTTAAAAAGCTAAAAGTAGACCAAAATCCTGTCATCCTTCTAAACCACAGCTGGGCTTATATGCTCCTTAGGCACTACAACAACCTTACCCTCAAAATTGCACCAAACAGCCCTAGACTGACTACTTTCACATCCAGGGAAACTATAGCAACGACTTTCTAAGTGTGGAAATTCTATTGGGCTCAAAAGAGTCAGAAACATACATCAAAGAAAAACATGAAACCAAATGCAAAATGCCAAATCACACTGTAAATCTACAGAATACAATAAAAACCATGGCAAAAAACCTTCTACCAAAAACATCAACTCCATAATGATAGATTCCAACCAGAATAACTTCTTGGATATTAACCAAGAAACCAACAACCAAGATAATGACTTCCTACAGAATAGAAAAAAATCTTTATTAGCCACACATCTGATGGAAGACCTATATTCAGAGTAGCTGAATTAGAAAAATGGGCCTTGGAACTTCCCTTAATATCAGGAAAATCATGCCTGATACTGTGAACCTATCCAAATAACAATACAAGAGAAGTAAATTATCAGGAACAGATTTCTTAGTGTTTGCTATAAAAGCTGATAATAAACACCACCTAAAAACTCCTTTTGGAGTTCTAGGAAATGCCACTGAGTCCTTAAACCTCATCAGAGAGGAGAACCCAGAGGAAAGTTTGATATACACATTGAAGGATGCTTCAGAGATGGGGGGAGAGTGTGTGGGAGAAAGGGAGGGAGGGGGGAAAGGAAGGGGAAAAGGTGGGAGGGAGCAGGAGGTCCAGGGAGGGGTGGAGGGAGGGAGGGGACAGGGGTACCTATTATGTTTGTATGAGCAGAAAAATAAATAAACTAAAAAAATAAAAACTCCTATTGAAGTTCTCAGAGCTCAAACGAGTTACATCCTATTACAATGGAAGACTGGTGAGGCAGAAAACCACATCAGAATATTGGCAAACTTGGACTACTGAGTCCTATTAACCCATCAAAATCATATCCCACACCAAGACTCAGGGAACCTCCAGAAGAGGGTAGCAAGACTGTAACAGTCTAAAGATGGGGTGAGGTACTACTGACCAATACACTCCAGCTGAGACAGGACTGCTATATCCAGAAAGTCAGTGTGATGAGAATTTCTACTACCAGGTGCACACAATGGCCAATTTATTTACATTCCCCCAAGGCTAACTAGGATCTTCGAAGAAACAGTTTCTCTCAGAGTGTCTCAGGGACAAGTGCTGGACAAGAGAAGAGAAACGCCCCAACTTATGACTTTACCCACTGAAGAGTCACATGAAATTCCACAGAATTCTGACACATATCAACACAAGCACCCCAAGGGGTGTCCTGTGATACAAACAAGCAGAGGGACGGGAGGCAGGGTGGTGGGCAGAGCAAGACTGATAAAGTGAAAGGAGGGTGGAAGAAGGGTATGTGGATAGGGGAGTGGGAGAAGAGGGAGGTGAGTGGAGGGGGAGGGGGAGAGACATAAACCCAGTTTGTTTGTAAATGAACAAATAAAAAAAGAACCCTACATGGCGTTGTAGAATACATAAGTCAAAAGTTTATCATGCTGAAGCAGACTGACATACCCATCATCTCATATTTACTTTTTTTGTGGCAAGAACATCTAAACTTCATTTAAGGAGGATCTCAAGTACAACTTTTTGACCCTAAAATCCTCAAATTGCATTCTACACATGCATTCTACACATCTGGTGCTTTGAAATTTTTGTTCTGTACCTTCTCATTTCATATGGTCTACCCCTCTATCCCTAGTAATTGTGTCTATTTGATTTTTTTCAGACGTTACATATAATGGACACTTTTCTTTTTGTGCCTTGTTCATTCTACTTAGTGTGATGTTTGCCAAGCTCAACCACACTGGTGAAAGGCACGATCTCACTTTTTGTTAGGGTCAAATATATTATAAATGGAATAAAAATAACTAAAATAGCTAAATTAATAACTAAATGAAGTGCATTTGAATTGCATTTTGCAGAGAAGATCATTTGATATTGAAGAAACACTATGAGTCCTAAGGATTATATTGGTAACCCTAAAGTAAAAATCATCTTATCTTCACTCTCTTTCACAAACTATTTAGGACTATTTTACTCCCCACTAACCTATGTAAATTAACTAGACTCTGAGATAGCAAAATTTATCTCCATCACTGTGAGGTCACGAAGTTCTCCCACCAAAAATATTGAAGACATTTAAGGAGTATAATGAGATTTTTAAGTTGTTATTTTGAACAAATATTTTCTTATATAATAATACAGGATTCATTTAAGTGCATATTATTTTTCTTCTACAATTGAAATACTTAAATGCAGGCAATTTTTGATTCATTTACATGAATATCATTTTCTTCTACAATTGAAACACCTAAATGCAGGCAATTAGCATCTCCTAGTAATCCAACATTTAGCTTCAGAACCATACTACACTTTCAAACAAGCTTCTTGCCCTTATTACATTAAAACATATGTATATTTTTGGTAATAGCCCTTTCCCCCTCCTTCCTCCCTCTGTACATCTCCCTCCCTCCCTCCCTCCTCCCTGCCCTCCCTCCCTCCCTCCACCCCGTCCCCTCGCTTCCCCTCCCTCCTCCCTTCCTCCTTGCCTTCCTTCCTTCCGCTCCTTCCTTTCCTTCTCTTCCTTCCTTCCTTCCTTCCCCTTCCCTGCCTCCCCTCCCTCCCATCCCGCCCTCCCCCCTCCCCTTCCTTCCTTCCTCCCTCATCCCCTCCCTCCCTCCTTCCGCCTCCCTCCTTCCTCCTCCCCCTACCGCTCCTCCCTCTCCTCCCCTCCTCTCCCTCCCTCCTTCCCTCCTCCCTCTCCCTCCTTCCCTCCCTCTTCCTCTCCCTCCTTCCTCCCTACCTTTACTTCCTCTTCCTCCTCCTTCCTTCCTTGCCTTCCTTCCTGTCGTCCTTCCTTCCTTCCTTCTCTGCCTTCCCTTCCTTCCTTCTCTTGCGTTCCTTTCCTCCCTCCCTTCATCTTTGTCTGTTCTCTCTCTGTCTCTGTCTTTCTCTCCCTCCATTTTGTTTAGTACTGGGGATAGAATATAGGGCCTCTCATGCATGTAAGGTGAGCACTCTGCCACTAAGCTGCAGACCCAGTAATTGTTTTCTCTTTTAGAAAGTTATGATCAAGGTTTTACCATGAAGCTCAAGCTAGTCTCAAATTCTCAAATTCACTGTGTATCTAAGATGGACACAAACTCTCTGTCCTCTTGTCTAAGCCTCCCATGCATCATGACCAGGCCAGTCATTTTTCTTTTTGAAGTTTTCAAAACAAGCTCTCAATTATTCATATTTGATTAATTGCCTGATGCAGCTACTTGGCAGGAAGGCATTGTGAGAGGAAAGATAAAATTGATCCTACAATATGAAATTATCCCTGGGTGAAGAGTTATTGATCATTGTGGTGGTGCCATCTTGGTAGGATCTGGAATCATCTAGAAGAGAAACTTTCAGGCATGTCTGCAAGGGCATTTCAAAGACTGGTTTAATTAGGGTGGGAAAAGTTGCCATTCTATGGGTTGGATCTCAGACTAAATAAAAAGGAGGAAGTGAGTTTATTTATTTTATTTTTTAAACATTTTTTATTATCTCCGCTCATACAAACTTAATAGGTACACCGGTTCCCTCCTCCCTCCTCCAACCCCCCCACCGACCCCTCTGACCCCTCCCCTCACCCCCCCCCCCACCCCAGTGCCTCCCCTTCCCAATCCCCAGAGAATCCTTTAATGTGCATGCCAAGCTCTCTCTGGGTCCTCCTTTCCGAGGACATATAAGGACCCAGCGGCATTTCCCTGAACCCTTTCCTGTGTTCCCTTAAGCATGAGGACACTATTTGGCTGTCAATCCCTTGCCTCAAGGATCTTGGTGCTTTAGCAAATGCTAGACTTGTGGGGTTCATAATGCGTGTTGGACATTGTGCAGGGAATGCAAAGTCCAATTATGATGCTTTGGCCTTAACTTGTGTGAGTATTTGCATATCATGCTCCTCCCTCCTTGTGCTCTTACACCTTACCCGCCCCCTCTTCTGCAAATTTCCTGACTTCAGGATGGGGAGAGATTAGTCTGGCCTAGTTCTAGGTGGTTGATATAGAGTCTCTGAAGTTCTGGATTATGGTTTGTTGATTTCTTTTGCGGTTTTTGCTGCTCGTGCATGCCCTTCACTCCATCCTGATGGTATTGGATGTCACTCCCTGGCCAGAGATAAAAACTCTAAACTAGAGTCTTGTTATAAGAGTATATACAAAGGTAGATGTAATAAAAGTTGGAAACCACAGTGAGGGAGGGGTCAATCACCCATTTGCAAAATGGTCACTTCTTATCTGCCAGACTACATGCCCTCCCCTTCTGGTGAGATCACACCCCCTCAGTTGTAAATGATCAGGAACGAAAAGTCTGTGAACTTAACCAGATGTCTCATTGCTTACTTGCAGTCCTTGATGGAGGCAGGCCTATTTTCTCTGCTGTAACATGGTCCCAGGAGGAAGTGAGTTTAGCCTCAGTGTTTATTCTCCATTCTTCTGCCACCACGACTTCCTTGCCATGATGGATTGTAAGTTTTGGCTGTAAGTCTAAACAAACCTTTCCTTGTGTTGTTTTTTTGTAAGAATATAGGGTCACAGGCTTGCTTTACCTCCCTTCATGTACAGTCTTAGGTCGGGCTTTGAGCACTGGAAAGCTCAAGGCAGGAAGAGCCATAGACTGTTTTTTGCAGAAAGGTGGAGTCTTGCCCCCCTGCCTAGGACAACCCTTAGAGCAGACTCAGAGACTAGATGTTTTGGTTGTATAGAGGTCCATCCAGATTGCACTGTCAATGGTGATATTAAGAGTAGCATCTCAGATCTGAAGAAATGAAAATTCAAAGAAGTTAAACTTTTGTGTAGGAAACCAGTGAATAGAGATCACAGTAGCACTATTTATAGTGTGTTTAATGCCTTTGGCATCAATTTTACTACTCTACTACCTCCCAAACAAGACTTGTAGAGTATCTAAGAGCAAATAGATCAGGATTTGTGATGTGTGGGCATGCTAAACATCACTTTGCTTGGCTATTATATGATGCAAGGTTATTTTAGAATTTGTGCAATGGTGACTTCAGAGGCCAAGGCGACTGTCGCCACCAGTGTATTTCATGACACTGGCTGACATCAAAGTCAAGCTCACTTTTTTCCTGTGTTTCCTGTGACTCACCCCATATCGTCCCTCTATAGTTCCCCTCGTCTGTGCAGAAAATTGGGCAATTAGTTCACACTGGCTCCATTGCTAACAAGAAACTTGGGATTATTTCCCCTTGAGTGTTAATCTAATTGGTAAATGTGAATCCTCTAGCCCATTTTTCTGACTCTTAAAAATAGACATGCAACATTCAAAAGATCTCTTGTTCAAGAGAACGAATTCTTGTTCCTTAGATACTGGACCTTATCAAAATAAAGCTCAGGAAATAGGCTTGACCGGAAGGTATCTGAGGTGATCAAGGATTGTCATAGGTTATGGATTATAGAAAAACATCATTTGTAACTGGATTTGATTGTATGTGTGAGAATATGTCTGAATTGTATATGTGTGTACTTTTTGCCTTGTTTATATATTAAATTGTACAATTGACTTATCTACATACTCTCCTCACAGGAACAGATGTTAGATGTTGAAAATCATACCCATAAGGTGTGTGTACTGTGTTGTGTTTTCATTGTGGCATGTACATCCATGTATGTAATATGTAATTTTTTTTGTATGTTAGATTGGGTGTGTTGTCCATTTTTTGTTTGGTATAAGACAGTTGTTGTGTGAGTTCATGTGAAATCACCTCTGTTTTTCACCTAGTGTGAGTACAGGTCATACAAATAATGAATATATGTCAATGAGATCTAATATTGCATGTTTTAATCTAAATATTCACATTTGAATCTAGAATGTGTACAGAAGTACACATATAAATTATGATATAGCAATGTGTGTGCATGCTTGTGTACTTTTAGCTGCATTCTGTACTCATATCTTTTTTATATAATACATTTTTTATTATTATTTCAGCTCATACAAACTTAATAGGTACACCAGTTCCCTCCCTCCTCCTCCCCCCGAATCCCCTGCTCCCCCTCCCCTCACCCCTCTCGCCCCATCCCCCCGTGCCACCCGCCCCGATTCCCAGAGTCCTTTCTTGTGCATGCCTGACTCTCCTCTGGGCCCTCCTCTCCGATGACATACAAGGACCCAGTGGCATTTCCCTGAACCTCTTCCTATGTTCCCCTTAAGCATAGGAACACTACTGTGGCTGTCAATCCCTTGCCTCCAAGGATCTTGGTGCCTTTAACAGATGCTAGACTTTGTGAGGTCAATAGTGTGTTAGACATTGTGCCGGGCATGCAATGTCCAATTATGATTGCTTCGGCTCTAACTCGTGTGGAGTATCTTGCAAATCATTGCTCCTCCCATCCTTTTGCTCTTACACTCTTACTGCCCCCTCTTCCGCAAATGTCCCTGAGCTTCAGGATGGGGAGAGATTAGTCTGGCCTAGTTCTAGGTGGTTGATAGAGTCTCTGAAGTTCTGGATAGTGATTCGTTGATTTTTCTTTGCAGTTTGTGTTGCTCCTGTAATGCCCTTCACTCCATCGTGATGGGCACTGTATGTCACCCCCTGGCCAGAGACAGAAAGCTGTTAAACTGGAGTCTTATTATAAGAGCACATTCAAGGGTAGATGTAATATTAACCCAAAAGTGGAATCGCAGGGTCATATGGCGTTAGGCAATGGGAGGGGGTCAATCACCCATTTGCAAAATGGGTACTTTTAACTGCCGACATATGCCCTCCCCTTCTGGTGATGTCATACCCCCTTAGTTGTAAATGATCAGGAACAAATTGTGAACTTAACTAGGTGTCACACTACTTTCTTGCAGTCCTTGATGGAGGCCTAATTTCTCTACTGTAACATGGTCACTTCTCTCCTTGTTTCTGGTGTGGCCCTCCAACCCCATCCCTCCTGTTCATAATCCTTGCAATTACTGAAGGTAAAACATAGATTTACCTATGAGTGTCTCAAGATGGGCTGGGTGAGTTTGGTATTAGGAGCCACTTATCAGGGAATACATACGGTGCTTAATTTTCTGGGTCTGGGATACATCACTTAATATAATTGTTTCTAATGACATCCATTTCCTGGCAAATTCCAGTAATTCATCATTTTTAATGGCTGAGTAGTACTCCATTGTATAGATGTACCACAGTTTCCTTATCTACTTGTCAACTGTTTGGACATTGGTTTGACCATGTCTTTGCTATTGTAAACAGTGCTGCTATGAACATGGTTGGGCTTGTGCTATCGAGGTGAACCTCTGCTGTATGGGGGGTTATACCCAAAAGTGGAATCGCAGGGTCATATGGCATTTCAATTTAATTTCTTTAAGATCTCCAGACGGCTCGCCAGAGTGGCTGTATGAGCCTGTACTCCCCAGCATGTAGGAGAGTTCCCTCTCTCCACATCCTCTCCAGCATTTGTCGTTGTTTGTTTGTGGATTTTTGCCATCCTGACCGGGGTGGGATGATATCTCAGGGAAGTTTTGATTTGCATTTCCCTGATGGCTAAAGAAGGGGAGCATTTTTAAAGATATTTGTTAGACATTTTAATTCACTCCTGGTAAAGTTCTTTGAAGTTCTAGGGCCCATTTTTAATTGGGCCATTGGTTTCCTTGGTGTTAGTTTTCTAAGTTCTTTGTGCACTCTGGACAGTAGAGCTCTATCAGATATGTGGTTAGTGAAGATTCTCCATTCTGTGGGTGGCCTTTGAGCTCGTGTGACAATCTCTTTATCTGAAGAGAGCTCTTTAATTTCACAAGATCCCAACTGTTAAGAGTTGGTAGCAGTGACTGTGCCATTGGATGTCTGTTTGAAATGTTGGCTAGCCCAATCAGCTCAAGGGAGTTCCCTATCCTTCAACTATGGTTTTTATAGTCTCTGGCCTGAAATAATGTCCTTGACCATTTGGAATTAAGTGTTGTACATGGTGACAAGTATGGGTCCAGCTTTAATCTTCTGCACGTGGAGATCCAGTTTTGCCAGCACCATTTGTTGAAGATGCTGTCTTTTTCCATTGGATTTTTTTGGGCCCCTTTGTCGAAGATCAAATGGCTGTAGTTTTTGTGGGCTTATACTGGGTCTTCAATCTTACATTGATCTGTGTGTCTATTTTGGAGCCAGTACCAGGCTGTCTTTATAACATGGATTTTGTAATATAGACTAAGGTTCGGTATGGTAATACATCCAGCATGTTTTTTGTATTCCGGAATGTCTTTGCTATCCTGGGTCTTTTGTGCCCCATATGAATTTTGAGATTGTTTGGTCAATTCTTTAAAAATTGCTGGGGGATTTTGATTGGTATAGCATTGAATGTGTATATTGCTTGGTAGATGGTCATTTTTACGATGTTGATTCTGCCAACCCAGGACCATGGGAGGTCTTTCCACCTTCTGGTGTCTTCTGCAATTTCTTTCTTTAGGTTTTTAAAGTTTTTCATTGTAAAGGTTCTTTTACCTCCTTGGCTAGGTTTATACCAAGGTATTTCATTTTTTAGGGTCCATAGTGAATGGGATGGTTTCTCTCAAGGCTTTTTCACTTCTTTCATTCTGGGCATATAGAAAGGCGTCTGATTTTTTCACATTTATTTTGTATCCTGCCACCTTGCTGAACTTCTCAATTAGTTCCAGGAGCTTCCTGGTGGAGTTGTTGGGATCACTCAGGTATAAGATCATGTCATCTGCAAATAGGGAAAGCTTGACTTCTTCCTTGCCGATTTGAATCCCTCTTATGTCCCTTTTTTTTCTAACATTTCTTATTATTATTTCTGCTCATACAAACTTAATAGGTAGACCAGTTCCCTCCCCCCCTCCCCCCGAACCCCCTGCTCCCCCTCCCTCCCTCCCCATCTCCCAGTGCCTCCCCCCCAACTCCCAGAGAGTCCTTTATTGTGTATGCCTAACTCTCCTCTGGGTCCTCCTTTCCAGTGATGTAAAAGGACCCAGTGGCATTTCCCTGAACCTTTCTCGTGTTCCCCTTAAGCATAGGAACACTACTGTGGCCATCAATCCCTTGCCTCCAAGGACCTTGGTGCCTTTAGCTGATGTTAGACTTTGTGAGGTCAATAATGTGATGGACATGGCACAGGACATGCAAAGTCCTATTATGATTGCTTCAGCCCTATCTAGTGTAGAGACTCTTCAAATCATTGCTCCCCCCATCCTTTTGCTCTTACAATCTTACCACCCCCTTTTCCGCAAATGTCCCTGAGCTTCAGGATGGGGGGAGATTAGGCTGGCTTAGTTCTATGTGGATGATATAGAGTCTCTGAAGTTCTGGATTGTGGTTTGTTGCTTTTCTTTTGCAGTTTTGTTCCTCCTGCAATGCCCTTCACTCCATCCTGATGGGCACTGTATGTCATCCCCTGGTCAGAGACAAAAAGCTGTTAAACTGGAGTCTGGTTATAATAGCACATTCAAGGGTAGATGTAATAAAAGTCAGGAAACCTCAGAGAGGGAAGTGTCAATCACCCATTTGCAAAATGATTACTTTTTATCTGCCAGACTATATGCCCTCCCCTTCTGGTGAGATCATACCCCCTCAGTTATACATGATCAGGCACGAACGTCTGTGAACTTAACCAGGTGTCACATTACTTACTTGTCTTCCTTGATGGAGGCCTATTTTCTCTGCTGTAACATGGTCCCCTCTCTCCTTGTTTTTGGTGTGGCCCTCCAACCCCATCCCTCCTGTTCATAATCCTTGCAATTACTGTATTACATAGGTGTACCTTTGAGTGTCTCAAGGTGGGCTGGGTGGGTTTGGTACTATTAGGGAGTACATACGGCGCTTAACTTTCTGGGTCTGGGATACTTCACTTAATATAATTGTTTCTAATGACATCCATTTCCCAGCAAATTCCAGTAATTCATCATTTTTGATGGCTGAGTAGTACTCCAGTGTATAGATGTACCACAGTTTCCTTATCCACTCATCAACTGTTGGACATTTAGATTGATTCCATGACTTTGCTATTGTAAACAGTGCTGCTGTGAACATAGTCGTGCTTGTGCTATCGAGGCGAACCTCTGCTGCATGGGGGATTATTCCCAAAAGTGGAATAGCAGGGTCATATGGCATTTCAATCTTTAATTTCTTTAAGAATCTCCAGACGGCTCGCCAGAGTGGCTGTATGAGTCTGCATTCCCACCAGCAATGTAGCAGAGTTCCCCTCCCTCCACATCCTCTCCAGCACTTGTTGTTGTTTGTATTGTGGATTTTTGCCATCCTGACCGTGGTGAGATGATATCTCAGCGAGGTTTTGATTTGCATTACCTTGATGGCTAAGGAAGTGGAGCATTTTTTAAGAATTTGTTAGACGTTTTAATTTCATCTCTGGTATAATTTCTTTTAAGTTCCAGGGCCCATTTTTTAATTGGGCCATTGGTTTCCTTGGTGTTTAATTTTCTAAGTTCTTTGTGCACTCTGGACAGTAGAGCTCTATCAGATATGTGGTTAGTGAAGATTTTCTCCCATTCTGTGGGTTGCCTTTGAGCTCGTGTGACAATCTCTTTATCTGAAGAGAAGCTCTTTAATTTCACAAGATCCCAACTGTTAAGAGTTGGTAGCAGTGACTGTGCCATTGGATGTCTGTTTAGGAAATGTTGGCCTAGCCCAATCAGCTCAAGGGAGTTCCCTATCCTTTCAACTATGGTTTTTATAGTCTCTGGCCTGATATCAAGGTCCTTGATCCATTTGGAATTAAGTGTTGTACATGGTGACAAGTATGGGTCCAGCTTTAATCTTCTGCACGTGGAGATCCAGTTTTGCCAGCACCTATTTGTTGAAGATGCTGTTCTTTTTCCATTGGATTTTTTGGGCCCCTTTTTCGAAGATCAAATGGCTGTATTTTTGGGCTTATATCTGGGTCCTCGACCCTTATCCATTGATCTGTGTGTCTATTTTGGAGCCAGTACCAGGCTGATTTTATAACTATGGATTTGTAATATAGACTAAGGTTCGGTATGGTAATACCTCCAGCAGTGTTTTTGTTACTCAGGATTGTCTTTGCTATCCTGTGTCTTTTGTGCCTCCATATGAATTTTGGGATTGTTTGGTCAACTTCTTTAAAGAATTGCTTTGGGATTTTAATTGGTATAGCATTGAATTTGTATATTGCCTTTGGTAGGATGGTCATTTTTACGATGTTGTTTCTGCCAATCCAGGAGCATGGGAGGTCTTTCCACCTTCTGATGTCTTCAGCAATTTGTTTCTTTAGGGTTTTAAAGTTTTCATTGTAAAGGTCTTTTACTTCCTTGGTTAGGTTTATACCAAGGTATTTCATTTTTTTAGGGGCTACAGTAAATGGGATTGTTTTTCTCAAGGCTTTTTCACTTCTTTCATTCTGGGCATATAGGAAGTCCTCTGATTTTTGCACATTTATTTTGTATCCTGCCACCCTGCTGAACTTCTCAATTAGTTCCAGCAGCTTCCTGGTGGAGTTTTTGGGATCACTCAGGTATAAGATCATGTCATCTGCAAATAGGGAAAGCTTGACTTCTTCCTTGCCGATTAGAATCCCTTTTATGTCCCTTTCTTGTCTTATGGCTTCAGCTAAGACTTCAAGTACAATATTGAATAGAAGTGGTGAGAGTGCACAGCCTTGTCTAGTTCCTGATCAAAGTGGGAATGCTTCCAATTGTTCCCCATTGAGCATAATCCTTGCTGTGGACTTGTTGTATACAGCTTTTATTATATTGATAAAGGTTCCTTCCATTCCTACTGTCTCTAGCGTTTTGATCATAAAAGGCTGTTGGATCTTGTCAAAAGCTTTTTCTGCATCTATCGAGAGTATCATGTGGTCTTGGACTTTGGACTGGTTTACATGATGAATTACATTTATTGATTTGCGTATGTTGAACCAACCTTGTGTGCCGGGGATGAAGCCTACTTGGTCCCCGTGAATAATCTTTTTAATATGTTTTTGAATCCGATTTGCTAAAACTTTGTTGAGAATCTTTGCATCTGTGTTTATCAGAGAGATCGGCCTATAGTTTTCTTTTTTAAGTGTATGTTTATTAGGTTTTGGGATTAAAACTATATGAGCTTCATAGAAGGAATTTGATAGTGTTCCTTCCTTTGCTATTTGATGGAACAGTTTAAGGAGTATTGGTATTATTAACTCCTTAAATGTCTGGTAGGACTCTGTGCTGAATCTATCTGATCTAGGACATTTTTTGGTGGGAAAATTCAAGATTACTTCCTCAATTTCCTTATATGTTATTGGACTATTTAAATAATTCACAACTTCTTGATTCAATTTAGGTAAGTTGTGTTTACTTAGAAATTCATCCACCTCTTTTGTGTTGTCAAACTTCACAGAGTATAAGTTTTTGAAATATGATGTTATAATTCTCTGGATTTCTTGGGTATCAGTAGTGACAACTCCATGTTCATTTCTAATTTTGTTAATTTGGGTTTTCTCTCTCTTGCTTTTGGTTAATTTAGCTAGGGGTGTATCAATCTTATTGATTTTTTCAAAGAACCAGCTTTTTGACTGGTTGATTTTTTCTATCGCTTTCTTAATCTCGATTTCAGATATTTTTCCCCTTATTTTGCTAATCTCCTCTCTTCTAGTACTTTTGGGATCAGATTGCTCTAGTTTCTCTAAAGCCTTAAGCTGCATCGTTAAGTTATTTATTTCTGATGTTTCCATTTTTTTGATGTAGGCATTAAGAGCTATGAACTTACCTCTTAGAACAGCTTTCATTGTGTCCCAGAGATTTTGGTAAGTTGTATTTTCATTATCATTCACTTTTTAATTTCTTCCTGAATGCAGTTCTCATTCAGCATCATATTGTTAAGTTTCCAGGAGTTAGTGTATTTTCTCTTGTTTGATGTGTTGTGGATGTCCAGCTTTAGGCCGTGGTGGTCTGATAGGGAACAGGTTAGAATTTCAACTTTCTTGTATATGTGTAGATTCATTTTGTGGCCCAATATGTGATCTAATTTGGAGAAAGTTCCGTGTGCTGCTGAGAAAAATGTGTATTCTTTGGTGCGTGGGTGAAAAGTTCGATAGAGATCTGTAAGGTCCATTTCTTTCAGGGTTTGATTAAGTTCCAAAGTGTCTCTGTTAAGCTTTTGACCTGTTGATCTATCCCATGTTGAGAGGGCGGTGTTGAAGTCCCCAGGAATTATCGTTTGGGGGTTGATTTCTTGCTTTAGACGCTGTAGGGTTTTCTTAATGAATGTGGAGGGGCCCGTATTTGGTGCATATATGTTCAGTATTGTGAGGTCTTCCTGGTGAATTGTACCTTTGACTAAAATGTAGTATCCATCCGTGTCTCTTATAATTTTCTTTGGTTTGAAGTCCACTTTGTCTGATAGCATAATGGCTACTCCTGCCTGTTTTCTGCTTCCATTTGCTTGTAGTATTGTTGACCAGCCTTTTATTTTTAGAGCGTGCTTATCTTTTGTGGTGAGATGGGTTTCCTGCAGGTAGCAGATTGATGGATTGTGATTTTTAATCCAAGTTTGTAATCTGTGTCTCTTGATGTGAATTAATTCCATTAACATTTAGTGTTATAATGGAGAAACTATTTTTAATTCCAGACATTTATTATGTTTAGTAGTTTTTATAAGTATATTGCTTCGCTTTTAATGGTGTTATATTTGCCTTCTGTTCTCCTGGATATGCCTGTTTTTTTCTTCAAGTTTGCGTATCATTTCTAGCATTTTTTGAAGGCCTGGTTTGGTGGACATGTATCCCTTCAAGTTGTCTTTGTGCTGGAAAATTTTTCTTTCTCCTTCGATCATGACTGATAGTTTTGCAAGGTAAATCAGCCTGGGTTGACATTTTTGCCCATTCAATACTTGAAGTATGTCTCTCCAAGCTCTTCTTGCTTTTACTGTTTCAACTGAGAAGTCATTTGTTATTTTAATAGGTTTACCTTTAAAAGTGACTTGTTTTTTCTCCCTTGAAGCTCTCAGCACCAGTTGTTTATCTTGAATGTGGAGTGTTTTAACTATTATTTGCCGTGGCATGCTTCTATTTTGGTCGTATCTGTTTGGGGTGCGGAATGCCTCTTGTATATGGATGGGCCTCTCTTTTTTTAGATGAGGAAAGTTTTCCTTGATGATCGTTTGAAAAATTTCCTCAGGGGTGGTATTTTGAGATTCTTGCTCTGGTATTCCATGAATACGCATGTTAGGCTTCTTCAGGGTGTCCCATATCTCTTGGATATTTCTCTCAAGTATCTTTTTGGCTTTAACAACCTCTTCCATTGAGCTGGTTAGTAGTCCCAGTTTATCTTCATGGTCTGAAATTCTGTTTTCTACTTCGTTAGTTCTGTTGATAAGACTCTCTGTGGCGTTCTGGGTTGAAGATAACTTGTCTTTTAGCTCAGTTTTAAACTCTGCTTGAGGTTGTTTTAACTGCTCTATGCCACTTTTTGTTTCTTGCACTGTTTTTCTCAACTCCTCCAAATGTCTGTTGTGTTCCTCTTCAAAGCGATTGATTCGATTTTGTAATTCCTCCCGGATTTCCTCTTTCATAGTATTGAACATGGTAATGATCATATTTTGAAAGTCGTTATTCTGGGTGAGGCTTTCTTGGCTTTTTTTCCGCGGGTTTGTTCTTATTGGAATCTAACATTATGGGATTAATTTCTTCAGTGGGAAATTTGTTTACTTAAGTGTTGCTTCTGATGGATTTGCACTTGACTTTGGCATTGTCGTTTTAACTCTTAAGATCTTTCAATTTCACTAAACTGATTTATTTGGCCTGTCGTCCTGGTGGGCGGGCACGGGCGGAGACTTACCTAGGTAGAGGGGTGTGGCCCGGCTGGACCCCGCGCGCTTGACCCGACTGTCGGAGCAGGGTGGGGTGAAAGGGAGGATGGGGGCTTCGGCATGGAGCTATTTAACCCAAGGGGAGCTGGGGCGGGGCTCGGGCGCAGGGGGAGGTCCTCCTCCTCCCTCGGCCCTGTGTGCTGCTCGGGCTGGATGGTGAGAGTCGGAGCCGGGCCCTTTTGGGCTGACCTGGAGTCCTGGTGCACGGGCGGAGACTTACCTAGGTCGCGGGGTGAGGTCCGGCTGGACCGGGTGCGCGTCCCAACCGGCGGAGCGGGGTGGGGTGTAAAGGGACTTTCAGGAAATCTTGGATATCCTTTTTAATTTCTTCCTGAATCCAGTTCTTATTCAGCATCATATTGTTAAGTTTCCAGGAGTTAGTGTATTTTCTCTTGTTTGATGTGTTGTGGATGTCCAGCTTTAGGCCGTGGTGGTCTGATAGGGCACAGGTTAGAATTTCAACTTTTTATATATGTGTAGATTCGTTTTGTGGCCCAATATGTGATCTATTTTGGAGAAAGTTCCGTGTGCTGCTGAGAAAAATGTGTATTCTTTGGTACAGTGGGTCTGTACTCATATCTTAAGTCCTCTACTATGTGTAGAGATTCTAATATCCCAGGACCATTTGTCAAAGATACTATCTTTTCTCTAGTGAATATTTTTGACATCTCTCCAGCACTCAGGTTGCTATAGTTTCATGTCTTGTATATATAGGTCTTCTAATGCATTCCATTGATCTATATGTCTGTTTTTTTTGTGTTAGCACAGTTTTTATTACTATGGATCTCTAGTATAACTTGAAGTCAGATGTAATTATATCTTCACAATTTTCTTTTCGCTCAGGATTGATTCATCCTTCCTTGCTTTTTGTATGCCCATATAAATGTTAAGGTTGCTCTTCTGTGTTTATGAAGGATGGCTCTAGAATTTTGATTGGGATTGCATTGAATCCATGAATTAGATGCTTTTAATAGGATGGCCATTTTCACAATATTAAGTCTTCTGGTTAGTATTAATTATTATTAATATGTTAATAGAATAATCTTATGGTATTAATTATTCATGAGCATGGGAGATCTTTCCATCTTCTAGTATCTTCTTCAACTAATTTCTTCATTGTCTCAAGGTTTATAGTATATAAGTCTCTGCTTTTTCGGTTAGGTTTATTCCCATGTATTTTTCTCAGCTATTTTGAATGGAATTGTTTCCATGATCTCTTTATTTGTATATTTGTCATTGATGCATAGGAAGTCTACTAATTTTGTATGCTGATTTTATATTCTGCCACTTTTCTGCAAAGATTTATCAGCCAAGAGTGCTTTTTAATTGAATTTTTATGGTCTTTTATATATAGCAGAATCAAATTATCTACAAACAGGGATACCTTGACTTTTTTAAATCCAATTTGTATCAATTTTATTCCCTTCTTTTGTCTATTTTTAATCTACTAGTTTGTGTCTTTTTATTGGGGAACTGAAATCATTAATATTCAGAATTATTATTGAAAACTGTGTGTTGATTCTTGTCCTCATGTTGTGTTTTCTTGGCCTCTTTTTTTTAGAAATTTTTTTATACTTTTACAAACCATATTGAGTATTCATCCCAATTTCCCTCCTTCTTCTCTCCCTCCCATTCCCTCCCTTTCCTTCACTACCCTTCTGCCTGTATGCTTCTATGGATCCCAGGGTTCACTCTGGCTTGTCTTCTTCTATGAGGGGTCAGGCCTTCTAGGTATATCGAGTTACCTCTCTTCAGGCCACCCCACTGATTCGTGCATTTCCCTTCACTCATCCAGCTTTAGACCCAAAGGTTTCCACTGTAAGTTCCCATTCTATGGGTATAATAATAGCTACCTACAGAGCAGTTTGATGTACTGTCTTCCTATCTATAGATTTATTGACTGTCTTCCCTATTGATCTATTTCCTTCTTTTTTTTAGGTTCTTGTTCTAGTTTACAGTAACAGGAGTGTGTACCATTCTGACAAGCAGGTTTTGAGTCCAATCAGAAAGCTGTTGGTTGTGTCCTTGGTACTCATGCCACTATTACACTGGTGGTCACCTGTTGCCATGGTGATTTATATTGCAACTTACAGATTTCATATTTTTTGGCCTCTTTTGAATAATTGTTTTGGTATTATTTGTTTTTCTTGTGTGTCTCTTAGGTGTGTCTATCCTTCTCTTCAGATTGAAGTTTTATTTCTATTATCCAATGTAGAGTTGACTTAATGGTCATAAATTCCTTTAGTCTCTTTTTATCATGGAGAGTATTTTTATTTTTCAGTTTTAATGATAGATCTGCTGGGCAAAATAGTTTGGGTTTGCATATGTGATCGTTCAGAACTTAGAATACATAATTCCAAGTCCTTATGGCTTTAAATGTTTCTTTTTTGGCTTTAAATGTTTTTGTTGAGAGACTCTACATCAACCACCTGGAACCAGGCCAGCCTAATCTCTCCCCATCCTAAAGCTCAGGGAAATTTGCAGAAGAGGGGACCTTAAGATTTGCATGACCTGTGCAATGACCAAGATATCATTAAACCCCCAAAGTCTAGCATGGATCACAGGCACTATGATCCTTAGAAGCAAGGGATTAACAGCCACAATAGTGTTCCTATACTAAAGGGGAACACAGACAAAAAAAGAGCTCTAGGTAATGCCACTGAGTCTTACACCTCATCAGAGAGGAGGACCCAGAGGGAAGTTTGACATGCACACTTATAGGATGCTCCAGGAATGGGAGGGGGGTGGAGAAGGGGCACTGGGAGAAAGGGAAGGAGGGGGGAAAGGAAAGGGAAAAGGTGGGGAGGGAGCAAGGGGATCCAGGGAGAGGTAGAGGGAGGGAAGGGAATGAGGTACTTATCAATTTTGTATGAGTGGAAGAAATAAGAAATAAAATAAAATTAAAAAAATAAATGTTTCTGTTGAATAATCAGCTGTTTTAGAAATTCCAGAGAGTTAATGGTGTTTTTTGAGGACAGTAACTGGGTTTAGGATGATACCTACCTCACTGTTTTGTGCTTCTGAGTTCCTGGAGTTTGACACTAGATTTACATTGTGCTTGTCCTACTGCAGTAGTTAACATGGGTGAATACCGCCATCTACAGGGTTCTGACACAAGTTTATTGCTGCATGCATTAACTCATAGAGTTTACTTAGGCACTCATAGTTAGATAACATTTTATGAAAGAAGGAACCTAAGACTATATAGAGAAAGTTGTTCAAAGCCACCAGACAAGTAAAGTGCTGAACAAGAGACATTTCAAGCCATTTGTGACAGTAAGCCCGAGTACCTGCTTATAAGTCTAAAAGGTGTTTGTTGATTGTGGCTTTCAATAATGAACAAAACTAGGAACTCTACTAGCTATTACATTCTCAATGTTGTTGGGAATGTGGGTGAATAAGTGAATACTGAAGGGAATCTTTTTTTTTTTCATTATCAATATTTTATTTTTATTTTTTTTTATTAAAAATTTAATTATACATTTTAAAATTTTTTACCAGTTCCCTCCCTCCCCCCTCCTCCCCCTCCCCTTCCCCCAGTGCCTCCCCCCCAATTCCCAGAGAGTCCTTTATTGTATACGCCTAACTCTCCATTGGGTCATCCTCTCCGATGACATATAAGGACCCAGTGGCATTTCCATAAGCCCTTTCTCTTGTTCCCCTTAAGCAGAAGATCACTACTATGGCTGTCAATCCCTTGCCTCCAGGGGTCTCGGTGCCCTTAACAGATGCTAGACTTTATGAGGGCAACAGTGCGCTGGACATTGCGCAGGGCATGCAAAGTCCCATTACGATTGCTTTGGCCCCAACTATTGTTGAGAATCTTGCAAATCGTTGCTCCTCCCATCCTTTTGCTCTTACAATCTTACCGCCCCCTCTTCCGCAAATGTCCCTGAGCTCCAGGATGGGGAGAGATTAGGTTGTCCTAGTTCTATGTGATTGATATAGTCTCTGAAGTTCTGGATTGTGGTTTGTTGATTTTCTTTTGCAGTTTTGCTGCTCCTGCAATTCCCTTCACTCCATTCTGCTGGGCACTGTATGTCACCCCCTGGCCAGAGACAAAAAGCTGTTAAACTGGAGTCTTGTTGTAATAGCACATTCAAGAGTAGATGTAATAAGAGTAGGAAACCTCCCTGAGGGAGGGGTCCATCACCCATTTGCAAAATGATTACTTTTTATCTGCTAGACTATATGCCCTCCCCTTCTGGTGAGATCAGGAAAGAACGTCTGTGAACTTAACCAGGTTTCTCATTACTTACTTGCAGACCTTGATGGAGGCCTATTTTCTCTGCTGTAACATGGTCTCCTCTCTCCTTGTTTCTGGTGTGGCCCTCCTAACCCATCTCTCTTGTTCATAATCCTTGCAATTACTGTGTTTCATAGGTTTACTTTTGAGTGTCTCAATGTGGGCTGGGTGAGTTTGGTACTAGGAGCCACCTATTAGGGAGTACATACGGCGCTTAATTTTCTGGGTTTGGGATACTTCACTTAATATAATTGTTTCTAATGACATCCATTTCCCAGCAAATTCCAGTAATTCATCATTTTTGATGGCTGAGTAGTACTCCATTGTATAGATGTACCACAGTTTCCTTATCCACTCGTCAACTGTTGGACATTTAGGTTGATTCCATGACTTTGCTATTGTAAACAGTGCTGCTATGAACATGGTCGTGTTTCTGCTATTGAGGTGAACCTCTGCTGTATGGGGGGTTATTCCCAAAAGTGGGATAGCAGGGTCATATGGCATTTCAATCTTTAATTTCTTTAAGAATCTCCAGACGGCTCGCCAGAGTGGCTGTATGAGCCTGCATTCCCACCAACAATGTAGGAGAGTTCCCCTCTCTCCACATCCTCTCCAGCATTTGTCGTTTCTTGTATTGTGGATTTTTGCCATCCTGACCGGGGTGAGATGATATCTCAGGGAAGTTTTGATTTGCATTTCCCTGATGGCGAAGGAAGTGGAGTATTTTTTAAGATAATTGTTAGACATTTTAATTTCATCCCTGGTAAAGTTTCTTTGAAGTTCCAGGGCCCATTTTTTAATTGGGCCAGTGTTTTCCTTGGAGTTTAATTTTCTAAGTTCTTTGTGCACTCTGGACAGTAGAGCTCTGTCAGATATGTGGTTAGTGAAGATTTTCTCCCATTCTGTGGGTTGCCTTTGAGCTCGTGTGACAATCTCTTTATCTGAACAGAAGCTCTTTAATTTCACAAGATCCCAACTGTTGAGAGTTGGTAGCAGTGATTGTGCCATTGGATGTCTGTTTAGGAACTGTTGGCCTAGCCCAATCAGCTCGAGGGAGTTCCCTATCCTTTCAACTATGGTTTTTAAAGTCTCTGGCCTGATATAAAGGTCCTTGATCCATTTGGAATTAAGTCTTGTACATGGTGACAAGTACGGGTCCAGCTTTAATCTTCTGCATGTGGAGATCCAGTTTTGCCAGCACCATTTGTTGAAGATGCTGTTCTTTTTCCATTGGATTCTTTGGGCCCCTTTGTCAAAGACCAAATGGCTGTAACTTTGTGGGCTTATATCTGGGTCTTCAATCCTTATCCATTGATCTGTGTGTCTATTTTGGAGCCAGTACCAGGCTGTCTTTATAACTATGGATTTGTAGTATAGACTTAGGTTTGGTATGGTAATACCTCCAGCTGTGTTTTTGTTACTCAGGATTGTTTTTGCTATCCTGGGTCTTTTGTGTCTCCATATGAACTTTGAGATTATTTGGTCAACTTCTTTGAAGAATTGCTTTGGGATTTTGATTGGTATAGCATTGAATCTGTATATTGCCTTTGGTAGGATGGTCATTTTTACAATGTTGATTCTGCCAATCCAGGAACAAGGGAGGTCTTTCCACCTTCTGGTGTCTTCTGCAATTTCTTTCTTCAGGGTTTTAAAGTTTTCATTGTAAAGGTCTTTTACCTCCTTAGTTAGGTTTATACCAAGGTATTTCATTTTTTTAAGGGCTATAGTAAATGGTATTGTTTCTCTCAAGGCTTTTTCACATCTTTCATTCTGGGCATATAGGAAGGCCTCTGATTTTTGCACATTTATTTTGTATCCTACCACCCTGCTGAACTTCTCAATTAGTTCCAGGAGCTTCCTGGTGGAGTTTTTGGGATCCCTCAGGTATAAGATCATGTCATCTGCAAATAGGGAAAGCTTGACTTCTTCCTTGCCGATTAGAATCCCTTTTATGTCCCTTTCTTGTCTTATGGCTTCAGCTAAGACTTCAAGTACAATATTGAATAGAAGTGGTGAGAGTGCACAGCCTTGTCTAGTTCCTGATCGAAGTGGGAATGCTTCCAATTGTTCCCCATTGAGCATAATCCTTGCTGTGGGCTTGTTGTATACAGCTTTTATTATATTGATAAAGGTTCCTTCCATTCCTACTGTCTCTAGCGTTTTGATCATAAAAGGCTGTTGGATCTTGTCAAAAGCTTTTTCTGCATCTATCGAGAGTATCATGTGGTCTTGGACTTTGGACTGGTTTACATGATGAATTACATTTATTGATTTGCGTATGTTGAACCAACCTTGTGTGCCGGGGATGAAGCCTACTTGGTCCCCATGAATGATCTTTTTAATATGTTTTTGAATCCGATTTGCTAAGACTTTGTTGAGAATCTTTGCGTCTGTGTTCATCAGGGAGATCGGCCTATAGTTTTCTTTTTTAAGTGAATCTTTATTAGGTTTTGGGATTAAAACGATATTAGCTTCATAGAAGGAATTTGGTAGTGTTCCTTCCTTTGCTATTTGATGGAACAGTTTAAGGAGTATTGGTGTTATTAACTCCTTAAATGTCTGGTAGAACTCTGTGCTGAATCCATCTGGTCCAGGACATTTTTTGGTGGGAAGATTCGAGATTACTTCCTCAATTTCCTTATATGTTATAGGACTATTTAAATAATTCACAACTTCCTGATTCAATTTAGGTAAGTTGTGTTTACTTAGAAATTGATCCATCTCTTTTGTGTTGTCAAACTTCACAGAGTATAAGTTTTTGAAATATGATGTTATAATTCTCTGGATTTCTTGGGTATCAGTAGTGATAACTCCATGTTCATTTCTAATTTTGTTAATTTGGGTTTTCTCTCTCTTGCTTTTGGTTAGTTTAGCTAGGGGTGTATCAATCTTGTTGATTTTTTCAAAGAACCAGCTTTTTGATTGGTTGATTTTTTTCTATCGTTTTCTTAGTCTCGATTTCAGATATTTCTCCCCTTATTTTGCTAATCTCTTCTCTTCTACTGCTTTTGGGATCAGATTGCTCTAGTTTCTCTAAAGCTTTAAGCTGCATTGTTAAGTTGTTTATTTCTGATGTTTCCATTTTTTTGACGTGGGCATTAAGAGCTATGAACTTACCTCTTAGAACAGCTTTCATTGTGTCCCAGAGATTTTGGTAAGTTGTATTTTCGTTATCATTCTCTTTCAGGAAATCTTGAATTTCCTTTTTAATTTCTTCCTGAATCCAGTTCTCATTCAGCATCATAGTGTTAAGTTTCCAGGAGTTAGTGTATTTTCTCTTGTTTGATGTGTTGTGGATGTCCAGCTTTAGGCCGTGGTGGTCTGATAGGGCACAGGTTAGAATTTCAACTTTCTTGTGTATGTGTAGATTCATTTTGTGGCCCAGTATGTGATCTATTTTGGAGAAAGTTCCGTGTGCTGCTGAGAAAAATGTGTATTCTTTGGTGCGTGGGTGAAAAGTTCGATAGAGATCTGTGAGGTCCATTTCTTTCAGGGTTTGATTAAGTTCCAAAGTGTCTCTGTTAAGCTTTTGACCTGTTGATCTATCCCATGTAGAGAGGGCGGTGTTGAAGTCCCCAAGAATTATCGTTTGGGGGTTGATTTCATGCTTTCGACGCTGTAGGGTTTTCTTAATGAATGTGGAGGGGCCCGTATTGGGTGCATATGTGTTCAGTATTGTGTAATCTTCCTGGTGAATTGTACCTGTGACTAAAATGTAGTATCCATCCGTGTCTCTTATAATTTTTTTTGGTTTGAAATCCACTTTGTCTGATAGCATAATGGCTACCCCTGCCTGTTTTCTGCTTCCATTTGCTTGTAGAATTTTTGACCAGCCTTTTATTTTTAGAGCGTGCCTATCTTTTGTGGTGAGATGGGTTTCCTGCAGGCAACAGATTGATGGATTGTGATTTTTAATCCAAGTTTGTAATCTGTGTCTCTTGATCGGTGAATTAAGTCTATTAACATTTAGTGTTATAATGGAGAAACTATTGTTAATTCCAGACATTTATTATGTTTAGTATCTTTTATAAGTATATTGCTTCGCTTTTAATGGTGTTATATTTGCCTTCTGTTCTCCTGGATATGCCTGTTTTTTTCTTCACGCTTGAGTATCATTTCTAGCAGTTTTTGAAGGCCTGGTTTTGTGGCCATGTATCCCTTAAAGTTGTCTTTGTGCTGGAAAATTTTTCTTTCTCCCTCGATCATGACTGATAGTTTTGCAGGGTAAATCAGCCTGGGTTGACATTTTTGCTCATTCAATACTTGAAGTATGTCTCTCCAAGCTCTTCTTGCTTTTACTGTTTCGACTGAGAAGTCATTTGTTATTTTAATAGGTTTGCCTTTAAAAGTGACTTGTTTTTTCTCCCTTGAAGCTCTCAGCACCAGTTCTTTATCTTGAATGTGGAGTGTTTTAACTATTATTTGCCGTGGTGTGCTTCTATTTTGGTCGTATCTGTTTGGGGTGCGGAATGCCTCTTGTATATGAATGGGCCTCTCTTTTTTTAGATGAGGAAAGTTTTCCTTGATGATCGTTTGAAAAATTTCCTCAGGGGTGGTATTTTGAGATTCTTGCTCCGGTATTCCATGAATACGCATGTTAGGCCTCTTCAGGGTGTCCCATATCTCTTGGATATTTCTCTCAAGTATCTTTTTGGCTTTAACAACCTCTTCCATTGAGCTGGTTAGTACTCCCACTTTATCTTCAAGGTCTGAAATTCTGTTTTCTGCTTCATTAGTTCTGTTGATAAGACTCTCTGTGGCGTTCTGGGTTGAAGATAACTTGTCTTTTAGCTCAGTTTTAAACTCTGCTTGAGTTTGTTTTAACTGCTCTATGCCACTTTTTGTTTCTTGCACTGTTTTTCTCAACTCCTCCAGATGTCTGTTGTGTTCCTCTTCAAAGCGATTGATTCGATTATGTAATTCCTCCCGGATTTCCTTTTTCATAGTATTGAACATGGTAATGATCATATTTTGAAAGTCGTTATCCTGGGTCAGGCTTTCTTGGCCTTTTTCCGCGGGTTTGTTCTTATTGGAATCTAACATTATGGGATTAATTTCTTCAGTGGGAAATTTGTTTACTTGAGTGTTGCTTCTCATGGATTTGCACTTTGACTTTGGCATTGTCATTTTAACTCTTAAGATCTCTCAATTTCACTAAACTGAATTATTTGGCCTGGGGTACTGGTGGGCGGGGCCCGAACGGGGACTCACCTAGGGCGTGGGGTGAGGCCCGGGTGGACTGCGTGAGTGTCCCGAACAGAGGAGAGGGGTGGGGTGAAAAGGGATGATGGGCGCGTCGGCGTGGAGCTATTTAACCCGAGGGCAGCTGGGGCGGGGCCCGGGCGCAGGGGGAGGTCCTCCTCGTCCCTGGCCCGGCGCGGCTCCGGCTGGATGGCGGGAGTCGGAGCCGGGTCCCTGTGGGCTGACCTGGGGGTCCTAGAGCGCGCGGTGAGAGCCCGGCTGGATCTTGCGTCCGCGTCCCGACCGGCGGAGCGGGGGGTGTGGCGAAAGGGGACTGAAGGGAATCTTTTTGCATTGAAAGTATTATTCTCTGTGTTCATAATGAGACAAAATTGAGACCGAGACAATATAGGGTGCAGTTTGTCTAAATTTTAATGCAGGTTCCTGGGAAAACATGCGTGTTTGCTATGTCTCAGGTTCTGATGTTTTCTTTTCCTTTCATCCCGAGCAGGGAGAAGGGGAGTATGAAGAACAGCGTGTCTGAGTTCTGCTCCTGGTCTCCCCATCCAGCCAGGGCAGCAGGGCATCTTCTTCACCTTCTTCCTGGCCATGTACCTGACCACGGTGCTGGGGAACCTGCTCATCATCCTGCTCATCAGGCTGGACTCCCGCCTCCACACCCCCATGTACTTCTTCCTGTGCCACTTGGCTGTTTCTGATATTTCTCTATCATCTGTCACTATCCCAGAGATGCTCAGGAACATATAGACTCACCACCTATCCATCTCCTTTGTGGGATGTGTGACTCAAATGTATTTTTTCTTATTTTTTGTATGCATTGAATATTTTCTTCTTGGAGTGATGGCCTATGACACATATGTGGCCATTTGCTACCCACTGCACTATACGTCATCATGAAGGACAACCTGTGTGACTTGCTGGTAGCTGGGTGCTGGTTCTACTCCAGTGTCCATTCCCTGTTTTACACCCTCTTGCTGTCGTGCCTGTCATTCTGCACTGACAACACCATCCCTGACTTCTTCTATGATCTCAATGAGCTCCTGAAACTGACCTGCTTAGATACCTCCCTCAATGAGCTGCTTATCTTTTTTTCTTTAATCTGCACAAATGGCATGCAATTTTAATCTTTTTTATTAATACATTTTTATTATTATTTCAGCTCATACAAACTTAATAGGTAGACCAGTTCCCTCCCTCCCTCCTCCTCCCCCCGAACCCCCTGCTCTCCCTCCCCTCACCTCTCCCTCTCTATCCCCCAGTACCTCCCACCCCAATTCCCAGAGTCCTTTCTTGTGCATGCCTGACTCTCCTCTGGGCCCTCCTCTCCGATGACATACAAGGACCCAGTGGCATTTCCCTGAACACTTTCCTGTGTTCCCCTTAAGCATAGGAATACTACTGTGGCTGTCAGTCCCTTGCCTCCAAGGATCTTGGTGCCTTCAGCAGATGCTAGACTTTGTGAGGTCAATAGTGTGTTGGACATTGCGCCGAGCATGCAATGTCCAATTATGATTGCTTCGGCCCTAACTTGTGTGGAGTATCTTGCAAATCATTGCTCCTCCCATCCTTTTGCTCTTACACTCTTACTGCCCCCTCTTCCGCAAATGTCCCTGAGCTTCAGGATGGGGAGAGATTAGTCTGGCCTAGTTCTAGGTGGTTGATATAGAGTCTCTGAAGTTCTGGATAGTGATTCGTTGATTTTCTTTTGCAGTTTTGTTGCTCCTGTAATGCCCTTCACTCCATCGTGATGGGCACTGTATGTCATCCCCTGGCCAGAGACAGAAAGCTGTTAAACTGGAGTCTTATTATAAGAGCACATTCAAGGGTAGATGTAATACTTATACCCAAAAGTGGAATCGCAGGGTCATATGGCATTTGGCAATGGGAGGGGTCAATCACCCATTTGCAAAATGGTTACTTTTTAATCTGCCGGACTATATGCCCTCCCCTTCTGGTGAGTTCATACCCCCTTAGTTGTAAATTATCAGGAACGAATGTCTGTGAAGTTAACTAGGTGTCACATTACTTTCTTGCAGTCCTTGATGGAGGCCTATTTTCTCTACTGTAACATGGTCACTTCTCTCCTTGTTTCTGGTGTGGCCCTCCAACCCCATCCCTCCTGTTCATAATCCTTGCAATTACTGAAGGTAAAACATAGATTTACCTATGAGTGTCTCAAGATGGGCTGGGTGGGTTTGGTATTAGGGGCCACCTATTAGGGAGTACATATGGCACTTAATTTTCTGGGTCTGGGATACTTCACTTAATATAATTGTTTCTAATGACATCCATTTCCCGGCAAATTCCAGTAATTCATCATTTTTGATGGCTGAGTAGTACTCCATTGTATAGATGTACCACAGTTTCCTTATCCACTCATCAACTGTTGGACATTTTGGTTGATTCCATGAATGAGCTGTTTATCTTAACTGAGGGGGGGACGGTGATTCTCCTTTCATTCATCACTATTTTAGCCTCTTATATTTGCATAGGTGCTGCTGTCTTGAGGGTCCCCTCCATGAAGAAGATCTGCAAAGTTCTGTCCACCTGTGGCTCCCACTTCTTTCTAGTGTTTTTGTACTATGGAACTCTTGCAATTATTTATTTCTTTCCTTCCTCAAATGATTCTAAAGTCAAGGACATAATTTCTTCAATAATGTACACAGAGGTGACACCCATGCTCAACCCCTTCCTCTATAGCCTGAGGAACAGAGATATGAAATTGGCTCTCGGAGTACTTTATAGAAAGGGAGGTAAATTTTGCCAAGTGAGAATTACCTTCTCATGTCTTAACTTTCCTGGAGAATCTTCCAGAGATACTCCCTTGAAAAACTGCATAGGTATTCTAGTAGATTGCCAAACTGGTCATGATAGTTTGTATTCTTTCTTTTCAATTGTGGAGTTTATTTCTTTACTCCTTGAATCTGGACAGGACTTGGGACTTCCATTTTGGATGTGATTTTTTGGGGGGTGTGACTTTGACATTTGGAAACTTGGGAAGATACTGCCTCTGCTGTTTCAGAAATCCTGAGGCCAGTTTGTGAGTTAGTGTAAACTAGCCTGCAGTAAGATAAGACACCTCAGTGCTCTGACTAGCACTGGAACAAGCTGATGCCTGAAGTAATGGCAGGACACAAATGAACTCTTTGTGAGATCAGCCTAGTCAAGAACAGAGGCACCATCTAGCTGAACCCAGTCTAGGTCTGTTTGCTGACCAGTCTTCATAGTGCCAGAAAGTAAGATGTTGGCTGCCAGGGGAGAAACACAATCAATGGACTTACCCAGGTGTGAATGCTGCAAACTTCAATAACAACTACTCCGACAAGAAGAGTCCTTTAGTGAAATAGTGGCATGTAGAATACAGCGAATAACCAACTTCTATCAGATAAGATCTAAGGCCTGCTGTGGCAAACAGCTAAATGGATGTAGAAGAGGAGACTATAGGTCTCAGAGGGATCAAATTTCTTAGCATTAACTATAAGTACTTGATAGTAAACTACCACCTAAACACTTAACCTTTCTTCTCATAGATTAGAGAAATTCTCTGCATTTGAGGAATAAATATTCTCTTGCAATATAAGAGATATAATGTAGAGAACTACAACTGGCCAATGTGCAGAGAGAATAGGTGAATGTGAAGTGTTCGGCCTCAGATAGAACATCAAAATCACTAGCCATTCCAAGGCTCAGGAAACTTAATGGAGAGGGATAGTAAGAATGTGACAGCCCAAGGGTGGGAAGTAATGCTGACAGATGATATCCTCCAGTCATGATAGTGCTACACCCAAGAACTCACTTCTATGATGTTTACCTCCATTAGACCTGCATAATAGTGACTAATCAACATTTCTCTATAGATGAGTGAAGATCCCAAGAAATATTGCATTACTCTGAGAGACTAATGAAGGTTAATGCTAAGTGGGAGAAAGGGAACTTATTTATTCAATGATATACCTACTCAATGAGTCATCTTTATCCCAATAGGTACTCAGGCAATTACTAGGGCAGACATCCCAGAAAAAACCCAGTGGGTCACCCTTATAATACAGACCTGAAAGTAGGAGATATATTGGCTAGAAGGGAAAATATGTGAAGGGGACGGGAGAGGAGATGAGATTGGGTAGTAAGGGGTGAAAACCCATATATTCATTGTATTTATGTATAAAGTGTCAATGAATAAAAATATTATTTCTTTTTAAAAATTTTTTTTATTATTATTTATTCAACTGTGTGCATATGCGTGTGTATGTGCCCGCGTGTGTGTGTGTGTGTGTGTGTGTGTGTGTGTGTAGAACCACGGACGAATTCGCGAACTACCATGGACGCCTCCACCTCCTTCTGCCCCGGGATTCACAGGCTCCGCTCTACCAGGACCAGAAGCGCAGGCCGCCCCCGCTTCCGCCCGGCATCTATACGTGGGATCTGGGATCCGAACTCAGGACCTTCCGCTTGCAAGGCGGAGGCTTCACCTCTGAGCCACCTCTCCAGCCCAAAAATATTTCTTAATTCAAGCCACTTAGTTGTTTTTATAACATTTAGATCTTCACTATTCCTCATTTGTTTATTTACCTTCCTGATATAGTAACTCATTAGAACTGATCCAAAGAAGACTCAGCGGAGTATATAAAATGTCCATGAATGACATCTAAAGATTCAAGTCTGGAAGTTCCATGGTTATGCTTCATTCATTGTGGTGTTACTGCCTAATTTCTTTAGAGTATGATTATTCACCTTTGAAAATTATTCATAAAAAAACCTACAGATACCCATACTCTTTTTGCTGAGATACTACCCTATTCTTGGTTTCAAACCGATGGCATATGGTCTGTCCCTATTAGGTATTCCCCCAAGTTACCTATGGGATGAAACAGAATGGGTCTCCCAAGACGAGTCCCAAATAGTGGGGAAACGGAACATTTGCCTTCAGCACACTTCCAAAACTGCTGTGTCAAGAGGGTTTGTTTGTGCATGACACTGTGCTGGTTTAGGGGAGGAGCAGTGCAGTCAGAAAGATCTTCCTATGCTTTTATCATGGTTTTTCCATTTTGTAGTCCACAGTGTCTCAGCCTCACTCTCATTTTCTGAGTGCTTATGGGTTTTCCTTATCTGTTGATAGTTGGTAATTGATGTATGTGTGTGTGTGTGTGTGTGTGTGTGTGTGTGTGTGTGTGTGTAGCTGGGAATTCCTATTATGTCACAATTTTGACACTTCTACTAAAAAATGACCTATTTAACTTCTGCTACCACTTTGTTAGAAAATTCTAAATTCAGGTTGGCTCAGGGGATAAAGTCTTTGCCTCACAAGCAACAGCACTCAAATTTGGATTCCTAAATCCCACACAAAAATGCCAGTTGGAAATGAGGGCAGCCTGCACTTCCGAAGGTGGAACATGAGAAATCCTAGAGGAATACAATAAGGAGGTAGAGCAATCTAGGATGATTCTCAATATGACCCTTCTATCTCCACAGGCATATCAATCCGAGTGCTCTCTTATACACATGCCCTCACACCCAACCCCATGCAACACACACACACACACAAAGAAAATTCAGAATTTGATTAAATAATTATATTTTTGAGTTTTATACTTTCATGCTGTTATTTAATAACCAGCCTTATTTTTTTAAATAATTTATTTGTTTATTTATTTCCACTCATACAAACTTAATAGATACACCCGGCCCCCTCCCTCCCCCCCTCCCCCCCTCCCCCCCTCCCCCCCTCCCCCCTCCCCTCCCCCCTCCCCCCTCCCCCTCCTCCCCCTCCCTCCCCCTCCCTCCCCCTCCCTCCCCCTCCCCCCCTCCCTCCCTCCCTCCCTCCCCCTCCCCCCCTCCCTCCCTCCCTCCCTCCCCCCCCTCCCTCCCTCCCTCCCCCCCTCCCTCCCTCCCCCCCTCCCTCCCTCCCTCCCCCCCTCCCTCCCTCCCCCCCTCCCCCCCTCCCTCCCCCCTCCCTCCCTCCCTCCCTCCCTCCCTCCCTCCCTGCATCCTCCCTGGACCTCCTAGCTCCCTCCCCCCTTTTCCGCTTCCTTTCCCCGCCCTCTCTCCCTCCCTATCTCTCAGTGCCTCCTCCCCATCCCTGGAGCATCCTTTAATGTATATGTCAAACTTTCCTCTGGGCCCTCCTTTCTGATGAGGTGTAAGGATTCAGTGGAATTTCCTAGAACTCTTTCTTGTTTTTTTTTTTTATTATTTATTCAACTGTGCATGTGTGCGTATGTATGTGCGTGCATGCACGTGTGTGCGTGTGTGCGTGTGTGTGTAGAACCACGGACGAATTCGGGAACCACCATGGACCGCCTCCGCCTCCACCTCCTCCTTGTTTACTCTGCCCCGGGATTCACAGGCTCCGCCCTACCAGGGCCAGAAGCGCAGGCCGCCCCCGCTTCTGCCCGGCATCTATACGTGGGATCTGGGATCCGAACTCAGGTCCTTCCACCTGCAAGGCAGAGGCTTAACCCCTGAGCCACCCTTTTCATAACCTCGATCTCTTCCCCCTCCATACCTACTTACTTCTCTCTCTTTATCTTTTCTCCTCTCTGTCTTTCCAAAGATAGTACTTTCCAGTACATGGGGAGCTGAAAAGATTAGAGTCATTCGTGGGTTGCACACCTATGTGAACTACATAGAGAGACATTATCTCAAAAACTTAAAGCAAGAATAGCAGAAAAATCCTGGGGTTGCCTGGAATTGACTAAGGGCTTCAAAATCATGCTATGCTTTCTTCTTGATTATCTGTCACCATTCATGCATATGACAACAGTTTAATTTATTATGTTCTTCCTTGTCTGGACACTTTGAGGAAGGAAAGAGGAAGTTATGTAAGAACTACGCTAGTACAACCTTATCTATACCATGGCTTTCCCAGGAAAAAACAGCTGCTTACTTAGGAAATTCCTAGACTGTTGCTTACTTGGTAATTCCTAGAGACCCTATGTGTGTTTAATTTCATTATTGAGCAAGCTGTTTTTGGAGTGCTTATGAAGTAGACATTCCAGTAGTTAATTTATCTCTCATGGTCCTAGCATGGAAACAAAGGTTCAAAGCCACAGACTGAAGGGCGTGTAGTACTTGCTGGTTCCTGACTTTAAGCACAGGACTCTGTCTTTACAACAGAGCTTGGTACTTTCTGCAGTAAAGATAAATCAGAGGTCACACACCAGCCCTGGAAATAAAATCCAGAGAGAGTCCATCACTCCATGGCACAAGTACCTGGCTGAAGAGTCTGTTCAAAGAACAAGTGGTCATCTCAGTCAGTGTGGAACTCCGGGAGAAACACAGTGATATAAACTGCCATCTTGGATCTGTCTACCCATCGGCATTTATTAAGCCAGACTTCTCCTTCCAACTCCAAGATCTTTGGAAGAAAAAGAAGTTAGACAGCAAATAACAAGCTTCCCTTGTTCCTCCACAAAATAGCTCTCACCTCAAGAACTTCTCGTTTATTACATGTTGATTAAATCCTTGCTCTCATCACACTTTATAGTTCAGTCTGTTAAGTATCACAGAGTTCAACCTCAAACTCAAAATTATGAAGAGTCAAATATAAATATTTGATCCATGCTAGAGATGACACCCCAGAAGAAGTATTTAGTGACTATCATAGCCCCCCAAATGGAAATGTGGCATTGTTAAAGGCCAGTGAAGAAAACTGACCACAAAAAAATATGGGGGAATGACTTCAAGTCATATGGCAAATATTTGCACATGTATCTTAAAGAGGATCCTGCTGGAAGCTTCCCAAAATAAGAGGAGATAAAACATGAGTGGAGAATATAGCTGAGACTCTGTTTACCCAACGTGCAAATACATGTACACGAATACACATTATCATACCACGATTTCAGTTCTCTCTTCTTCAACCTATTTTGGATTAAATTGTGAGTACATTGTATTAAAATGCATACATTTAATCAGTCCCACATACATGTACTCACTAGCTCTAGGTCCTGCAATAACTTTAGGTAAAAGCAGACATAGTTTCATTTTCACATCAATTTGTATATCACTGATAAGTAAAACACCATCATGGCAAAAAAAAAAAATGATCATACCCATGCCTGTATTCAAAAAGTCACATACTATATACACACACAGATACATATATATACATATATATATGCATGCAGCCATACAAATACACCATAGCACAGGAATAACACACACACACACACACACACACACACACACACACACACACCACACACCTTATGATGCATAATATAATAAAAACATGATTTTGGCCGACTATAATCAGTGCCTATTCTTCTTACATGAAGAAAGGGTATGTATAAGTTTACAGACAATACAGAAGCACCATAGAACTTACAAAAACACTCAAATTTAGTGGCAAGTCATGTCAACAACCCCCCAAAGTCTAGCACGGATCACAGGGGAGAAGGCTTCAGGCAGTAGAATCCTTAGAGGCAAGGGGTTAAACTCATAATAGACTTTCCATATTAATGGGGAGCCCAAGAAGGGGCCTCAGGATATGCCACTGAGTCCTGAACCCTCATTAGTGTAGACAACTCAGGGAAATTCAGCGCCCACATAAACTGATGCTCTGGAGGATGGGAAAGAGAAAACAGGAAGCACCAAGAGAGGAGGAGAGAAGGAAAAGGAGAGGGATGGGGTGAGAGTGGAATGGGGGACAACAAGGGGGAAGAGAGCAGAAAGGAGAAGAAGGGGATACCTATTGAGCTTGTGTAACTAGGCAAAATATAAAATAAAAAAGTTTTTAAAAATTAGTTGCAAGTGATGATTCCCCATCTTCTGACTTGTGACAATCCTTGGTGAGCTCAGGTACCTTTGGATCAAGCCTATTTCGTGAATCCTCTCTTTCTGTTCACAAAGACCAGAATTTAAGAAACAAGAGTTGTCTGTTGAACAGAAATCTTTTGAATGTTGCATATCTGTTTGTGAGAATCAGAAAAAAATAGGCAAGAAGATATGCATGAATCAACAAGATTAAAACCCTAGAGAAAACACTCCCAATTTTTGTTAGCGAGGAGCCAGCATGAATTAATTTGTCAGTTCCTGCATTGACATGGGAGGATAACTGAGAAGAGACTGGATGGACTGATCCTCAGGGGATATGGGAACACATGTGCTTGACCTTGATGCTAATGTCATGAGGAACACTAGAGGCCTTAGTCACCAAATCACACACTGGCCAAAGGGAAGCCTGACCCTTGTAGTCCCACACCACAAATCCTGACCTTTTTTAATTACAAATTCTCCGTTTATACTAACATAATGAGTGGTTATCCCCCCACCTCTTTGTCCTCCCTACCCCCTTCCTCCCTCTTTCTCCTTTCCCTTTACTAATCTATGTCTCTCCCTCCTACCCCTATGCCCACCTGCTTGTTGGGCCACAGAGTTCCCTTCAGGTGCTCTGCTCTAGTAGGGGCTTAGGTTTTTGTAGAAGTTTGAGTTACCCTTCCTTAGGTAGACCCCCAATAGGAGCACTCCCTTTCACCTGTCTAGCCCTTGCCCCTAAGTCTCCCATTGTGTCTAATTATTACTCCTGAGTTTCTCACTGATCCATGGGGAAATGTTTACATGTCAGCCATTGTGCAGATCTGGTGAGGGTGGGTCTCATTGCAATGAGCAGCTGGATGCAGCTGCCTTGTTGTGTCTGGCATGCCCTGACCAGCAGTGAAATTCCTCACCTTCAAAATATATTTAAAAATTAAAAAAAAACAAGAAAAAAAATTCCTCACCTTTAATATCTTACAATCGTATGACCACTTCTACTCCAAAAATCTCTGACCCTTAGGATGGGAGGGGGTTTGGTTGAACCTGACCTTTTCTGAGCAAACATTCCACTGTTACCTTAGAGTTTCTAACTCTTTCATTCCTCTGAGCTACACTGCAGAGGGAAGGGCTTGTCCAGGACCTAGTAGGATGGAGAGATTTATTCTAAACTAATTAAGAACAGACTGACCTAAAAGAGTCACTGTCCCCTCTTGTGCCCCTTACCTACTGAGTGCCCTAAACAAGGGATTGGATTCTAAGTTCTGTTTCCTTGACTGTATGGGGGAAAAACTGTGGGAGCTACTTGTAGTAACACAGTTGGTATCACCACCAGAGTGGAGTCCCTATATTACAATCCCATAGAGTCTCTGAATCCAGCCACATAGTTCTCTGGGACGGGTAGCAAATCAGAGATCTCACATTTCTGGAGAGCACGTCTATGACTTTGTCTGTCCTGGAGCCTCCTAGGCTCAGAGTCCAGCCTAAGACCCTGCATGAACAGGGGGTTGAACCTGTGACTCTTACAAAGTTCTGTTTCTGGATCTACCCAACCAGGAAGCACAAGCAGCACCAGCACCTGATGGAGCCTCGGTGTCTATTCTTAGGCCCTTCACAAGAAAAAAGGCAAATGTCTGAGTCATTTCCACCCAGTATAACTTCTTTACCTGATTGAAAGCATCAAAAAAAGGAACCCCCTCCCCCAATGATTAATAGTTTTGGACTGGAGAGATGGCTCAGTGGTTGAAATACTTGCTATGAAAGCAAAAGGACCATAGTTCAGATCCCCAGATCCCACATGAAATTCCAAGTGGATGTGATGATCCATCAGCCTTAGGAAGTGTAGACTGAGAATCCTCAGAGCAAGTTAAATAGCGGGGCTAGCCCTACAGACAAGCTTTGAGTTTGATTAGAGACTCTGTCTCACAAGAAGTGTGATAGAGGATGATTTCCAATTATCATCCTCGTCCTTTACACGCATGTACATCTACACACAAGTTTTCCACAGATCTATAAATGCACACACACATACTGTTAGGAGATTTTTACAAGATAGAATTTTCTGGTAAAGAGTCAGTCAAATATTAAAATAAAAGAAAGAGAAAACAAGAATACTATAACTATCAAAGTTGTATCTTTGTATCTTACAAAAGTAAATAAAAAATTTTCTAGCAAGTAAGATTTGAGTCTACCAACATTAGAATTAGATTAGACTAGAAGAAATGTTAGAGCCAATTTAAAAATAAGGCTGGTTAATTGTAAGAGCACAAGGATGGGGAGGAATAATAATATGAAAGATACTCCACACAAGTTAGGTCCGAAGCAATCATAATAGAACTTTGCATGACCTGCGCAATGACCAACACATTATTGACCCCTCAAAGTCTAGCATGGACTAAAGGCACTAGGATCCATAGACACTAGGGACTAACAGCCACAATAGTGTTCCTATACTTATGGGGAACACAAGAAAGAGCTCTAGGACTGGAGAATTATTATAGTATATAAGTCTCTGCTTCGGTTTTGTTAGGTTTTATTCCCATGTATTTTTCTCAGCTATTTTGAATGGAATTGTTTCATGACTCTTTATTTGTATATTTGTCATTGATGCATAGGAAGGATGGTACTAATTTTGTATGCTGATTTTATATTCTGCCACTTTTCTGCAAAGATTATCAGCCAAGAGTGCTTTTTTTATTGATTTTTATGTCTTTTATATATAGCAGAATCAAATTATCTACAAAAGGGATACCTGACTTTTTTATCCAATTTGTATCATTTATTCCCTCTTTTGTTCTATTTTAATCTACTAGTTTGTGTCTTTTATTGGGGAATCTGAAATCATAATATTCAGAATATTATTGAAAACTGTGTGTTGATTCTTGTCCTCATTTTGTGTTTTCTTGGCCTCTTTTTTTAGAAATTTTTTTTATACGTTTACAAACCATATGAGTATTCATCCAATTTCCCTCCTTCTCTCTCATCATTCCTCCCCTTTCTTCACTACCCTTCTGCGACTGTAGCTTCTTGGATCCAGGGTTCACTCTGGCTTGTCTTCTCCTATGAGGGGTAGGCCTTCTAGGTATATCGAGTTACCTCTCTTCAGGGCCACCCCACTGATTCGTGCATTTTCCCTTCACTCATCCAGCTTTAGACCCAAAGGTTTCCACTGTAAGATCCCATTCTATGGGTTATAATAATAGCTACCTACAGAGCAGTGTGATGTACTGTCTTCCTATCTATATAGTTTATGAATGTTTCCCTATGATCTATTTTCTTTTTTTTAGGTTCTTGTTCTAGTTTACAGTAACAGGAGTGTGTACCATTCTGACAAGCAGGTTTTGAGTCCAATCAGAAAAGCTGTTTGTGTGTCCTGGTTACTCATGCCACTATTACACTGGTGGTACCTGTGCATGGTGATTTATATTGCAACTTACCGATTTCATATTTTTTGGCCTTTTGAAATAATTGTTTGGTTTATTTGTTTTTTGTGTGTGTCTCTAGGTGTGTCTATCCTTCTCTTCAGATTGAAGTTTTATTTCTATATCCAATTGTAGAGTTGACTAATGGTCATAAATTCCTTTAGCTCCTTTTACATGGAGAGTATTTTATTTTTAGTTTTAATGATAGACTGCTGGGCAAAATAGTTGGGTTTGCATATGTGATCGTTCAGAACATTGGAATACATAATCCAAGTCCTTATGGCTTTAAATGTTTCTTTTTGGCTTTAAATGTTTTTGTTGAGAGACTCTACATCAAACCACCTGGAACCAGGGTCAGCCTAATCTCTCCCCTCCTAAAGCTCAGGGAAATTTGCAGAAGGGGGAGGGACCTTAAGATTGCATGACTGTGCAATGACCAAGATATCATTAAACCCCCAAAGTCTAGCATGGATCACAGCGCACTATGATCCTTAGAAGCAAGGGATTAACAGCCACAATAGTGTTCCTATACTAAAGGGGAAACACAGACAAAAAAAGAGCTCTAGGTAATGCCACTGAGTCTTCACCTCATCAGAGAGGAGGACCCAGAGGGAAGTTTTGACATGCACACTTATAGGATGCTCCAGGAATGGGAGGGGGGTGGAGAAGGGGGCAGGGGAGAAAGGGAAGGAGGGGGGAAGGAAAGGGAAAAGGTGGGGAGGGGGAAAAGGGGATCCAGGGAGAGGTTAGAGGGAGGGAAGGGAATGAGGTACTTATCAATTTGTATGAGGTGGAAGAAATAAGAAATAAAATAAAATTAAAAAAATAAATGTTTCTGTTGAAAATCAGCTGTTTTTTGAAATTCCAGAGAGTTAATGGTTGTTTTTTGAGGACAGTAACTGGGTTTGAGATGAACCTACCTCACTGTTTTGTTGCTTCTGATCCTGGAGTTTGACAACTAGATTTACATTGTGCTTGTCCTACTGCAGTAGTAAACATGGGTGAATTACCGCCATCTACAGGGTTTCGACACAAGTTTATTGCTGCATGCATTAACTCATAGAGTTTACTAGGCACTCATTTAGATAACATTTTATGAAAGAAGGAAACCTAAGACTATATAGAGAAAGTTGTTCAAAGCCAACCAGACAAAGTAAGTGCTGAACAAGAGAAATTCAAGCCATTTGTGACAGTAAGCCCGAGTACCTGTTATAAGTCTAAAGGTGTTTGTTGATTGTGGCTCCAATAATGAACAAAAATAGGAACTCTACATAGCTATTACATTTCTCAATGTTGTTGGGAAGTGGGTGAATAAAGGTGAATAAAGGAATACTGAAGGGAATCTTTTTGCATTGAAAGTATTATTCTCTGTGTTCATAATGAGACCCAATTGAGGGGACCGAGACAATATAGGGTGCAGTTTGTCTAAATTTTAATGCAGGTTCCTGGGGAAAACATGCGTGTGTTTGCTATGTCTCAGGTTCTGATGTTTTTTTTCCTTTCATCCCGAGCAGGGAGAAGGGGAGTATGAAGAACAGCGTGTCTGAGTTCCTGCTCTGGTCTCCCCATCCAGCCAGGGCAGCAGGGAATCTCTTAACTTCTTCCTGGCCATGTACCTGAACACGGTGCTGGGGAACTGCTAATCATCATCGCTCATCAGGCTGGCTCCCCGCCTCCACACCCCATGTACTTTTCCTGTGCCACTTGGCTGTTTCTGATATCTCTATCATCTGTCACTATCCAGAGATGCCTCAGGAAACTATAGACTCACCACCTATCCATCTCCTTTGGGGATGTGTGCTCAAATGTATTTTTTCTTATTTTTTGTATGCATTGAATATTTTCTTCTTGGAGTGATGGCCTATGACACTATGTGGCCATTTGCTACCCACTGCACTATACGTCATCATGAAGGACAACCTGTGTGACTTGCTGGTAGCTGGGTGCTGGTTCTACTCCAGTGTCCATTCCCTGTTTTACACCCTCTTGCTGTCGTGCCTGTATTCTGCACTGACAACACCATCCCTGACTTCTTCTATGATCATCAATGAGCTCCTGAAAACTGACCTGCTTAGAGTACCTCTTCTCAATGAGCTGCTTATTTTTTTTCTTTAATCTGCACAAATGGCATGCAATTTTAATCTTTTTTATAATACATTTTATTATTATTTCAGCTCATACAAAACTTAAAGGTAGACAGTTCCCCTCCCCGACATCACCCCCCCACCTCACCATCTCCCTTATATCCAGTACCTACACCCCAATTCCCAGAGTCCTTTCTGTGATGCCTGACTCTCCTCTGGGCCCTCCTCTCCGATGACAGCAAGGGACCCAGTGACATTTCCCTGAACACTTTCTGTTTCCCTTAAGCATAGGAATACTACGTGCTGGTCGTCCTTGCCTCCAAGGATCTTGGTGCCTTCAGCAGATGCTAGACTTTGTGAGGTCATAGTGTGTGGACATGTGCTGAGCATGCAATGTCCCAATTATGATGTCTTCGCCTAACTAGTGTGGGAATTTGCAAATCATTGCTCTCCCATCCTTTTTTCTTACACTCTTTACTGCCCCTCTTCCGGTAAATGTCGTGAGCTTCAGGAGGGGAGAGATCAGTCTGGCAGTTCTAGGTGGTTGATATAGAGTCTCTGAAGTCTGGATAGTGATTCTGTTTTCTTTTGCATTGGCTCTGTTACTGCCTTCCCCATTAGACTGTATGTCTCCCCTGGCCCAGACAAAGTGTTAAACTGAGCTATTCTAAGAGACATTCAGTAGAGTATCACCAAGATCCAGCCCTCCTCTTTTTCATATTCGTGCTTAATTCGGTTCGTCCTTTTAAGTTCTTTTGGAAGTGACCTTGCTGTTGGTTCTAACATTCATCTTTTGGAGTCCATCTGACCTGTGAACCAATAGGAGAGGTTGTATAGCCCCTAGAGGAATTCGAAGTTGGCTTGTTGAATTATTTGCAGGACTGAACAAATCACCGATTTGCAAAATGGTTACTTTTTAATCTGGCCGGGATATGCCCTCCACTTCTGGTGAGTTCATACCCCCTTAGTTGTAAATTATCAGCGATGAATGTCTATGAACTTAACTAGGTGTCACATTACTTTCTTGCAGTCCTTGATGGAGGCCATTTTCTCTACTGTAACATGGTCACTTCTCCTTGTTTCTGGTGTGGCCCTCCAACCCCATCCCTCGTTCATATCTCTTGGCAATTACTGAAGGTAAAACATAGATTTACCTCTGAGTGTCTCAAGATGGGCTGGGGGGGTTTGGTATTAGGGGCAACCTATTAGGGAGTACATATGGCAACTTAATTTTCTGGGTCTGGGATACTTCACTTAATATAATTGTTTATAAGACATCCATTTCCCGGAATTCCAGTAATTCATCATTTTTGATGGCTGGTAGTACTCATATGTATAGATGTACCACAGTTCCTTATCCACTCATCAACTGTTGGACACAGTGGGTTGATCCCATGAATGAGCTGTTTATCTTAATGAGGGGGGGGACGGTGATTCTCCTTTCATTCATCACTATTTTAGCCTCTTATATTTGCATAGGTGCTGCTGTCTTGAGGGTCCCTCATGAAGAAAGATCTGCAAAGTTCTGTCCACCTGTGGCTCCCACTTTTTCTAGGTTTTGTACTATGGAAATCTTGCAATATTTATTTCTTTCCTTCTCAAATGATTCTAAAGTCAAGGACATAATTTCTTCAATAATGTACACAGAGGTGACACCCATGCTCAAACCCTTCATCTATAGCCTGAGGGAACAGAGATATGAAATTGGCTCTCGGAGTACTTTATAGAAAGGGAATAAAATTTGCCAAGTGAGAATTACCTTCTCATGTCTAACTTTCCTAGAGAATCTTCCAGAGATACTCCCTGAAAAACTGCATAGGTTATTCTAGTAGATTGCCAAACTGGTCATGATAGTTTGTATTCTTCTTTTTCAATTGTGGAGTTTATTTCTTTACTCCTTGAATTGGACAGGACTGGGGACTTCCATTTTGGATGTGATTTTTTGGGGGGTGTGACTTTGAATTTGATGGAAACTTGGGGGAAGATACTGCCTCTGCTGTTTCAGAAATCCTGAGGCCAGTTTGTGAGTTAGTGTAAAATAGCCTGCAGAGATAAGAACACCTCAGTGCTCTGACTAGCACTGGAAACAAGCTGATGCCTGAAGTAATGGAGGACACAATGAAATGAACTCTTTGTGAGATCAGCCTAGTCAAGAACAGAGGCACCATCTAGCTGAACCCAGTCTAGGTCTGTTTGCTGACCAGTCTTCATAGTGCCAGAAAGTAAGATGTTGGCTGCCAGGGCGAGAGAAACACAATCAATGGACTTACCCAGGTGTGAATGCTGCAAACTTCAATAACAACTACTCCGACAAGAAGAGTCTTTAGTGAAATAGTGGCATGTAGAATACAGCGAATAACCAACTTCTAAAGATAAGATCTAAGGCCTGCTGTGGCAAACAGCTAATGGATGTAGAAGAGGAGACTATAGGTTCAGAGGATCAAATTTCTTAGCATTAACTATAAGTACTTGATAGTAAACTACCACCTAAACACTTAACCTTCTTCTCATAGATTAGAGAAATTCTCTGCATTTGAGGAATAAATATTCTCTTGCAATAAAGAGATATAATGTAGAGAACTACAACTGGCCAACGTGCAGAGAGAATAGGTGAATGTGAAGTGTGTTCTCAGATAGAACATCAAATCACTAGCCATTCCAAGGCTCAGGAAACTTAATGGAGAGGGATAGTAAGAATGTGACAGCCCAAGGGTGGGAAGTAATGCGGACAGATGATATCCTCCAGTCATGATAGTGCTACACCCAAAGAACTCACTTCTATGATGTTTACCTCCATTAGACCTGATAATAGTGACTAATCAACTTCTCTATAGATGAGTGAAGATCCCAAGAAATATTGCATTAACTCTGAGAGACTAATGAAGGTTAATGCTAAGTGGGAGAAAGGGAACTTATTTATTCAATGATATACTACTCAATGAGTCATCTTTATCCCAATAGGTACTCAGCAATTACTAGGGCAGACATCCCAAAAAAACCCAGTGGGTCACCCTTATAATACAGACCTGAAAGTAGGAGATATATTGGCTAGAAGGGAAAAATATGTGAAGGGGACGGGAGGAGAGAGAGGAGATGAGATTGGGTGGTAGTAAGGGGTGAAAACCCAATATTCATTGTATTTATGTATAAAGTGTCAATGAATAAAAATATTATTCTTTTTAAAAAATTTTTTTATTATTATTTATTCAACGGTGGCATAGCGTGTAGTAGTGCCTCCCGCTCGCGCGTTGTGTGTGTGTGTGTGTGTGTGTGTGTGTGTACAACCACGGACGAATTCGCGAACCACATGGACGCTCCACCTCCTTCTGCCTGGGATTCACAGGCTCCGCCCTACCAGGACCAGAAGCGAAGGCCGCCCGCTTCCGCCCAGCATCTATACGTGGGATCGGGATCGAACTCAGGGACCTTCCGCCTGCAAGGCGGAGGCTTAACTCTGAGCCACCTCTCCAGTCCCAAAAATATTTCTTAATTCAAGCCACTTAGTTGTTTTTAAACATTTAGTCTTCCCTATCCTCATTTGTTTATTTACCTTCTGATATGTAACATATTAGAACTGATCCAAAGAAGACTCAGCGGAGTATATAAAAAGTCCATGAATGACATCTTAAGATTCAAGTCTGGAAGTTCCATGGTTATGCTTCATTCCTGTGGGTGTTACTGCCTAATTTCTTTAGAGTATGATTATTCACCTTTGAAAATTATTCAATAAAAAAAACCTCAGATACCCTACTCTTTTTGCTGAGATACTACCCTATTCTTGGTTTCAAACCATGGCATATGGTCTGTCCCTATTAGGTATTCCCCCAAGGTACCATGGGATGAAACAGAATGGGTCTCCAAGACGAGTCCCAAATAGTGGGGAAACGGAACATTTGCCTCAGCACTCTTCAAAACTGCTGTGTGTCAAGAGGGTTTGTTTGTGCATGACATGTGTGGTTTAGGGGAGGAGCAGTGCAGTCAGAAAGATCTTCCTATGCTTTTATCATGGTTTTCCATTTTGGTCCACAGTGTCTCAGCCTCACTCTCATTTCTGAGTGCTTATGGGTTTTTCCTTATCTGTTGATAGTTGGTAATTGATGTATGGTGTATGGGTGTGTGTGTGGGTGTGTGTGGTTGGTGTGTTGGGGGTGTAGCTGGGAATTCCTATTATGTCCACAATTTGACAACTTCTACTAAAAAATGGCCTATTAACTTCTGCTACCACTTTGTTTAGAAAATTCTAAATTCAGGTTGGTCAGGGGATAAAGTCTTTGCCTCACAAGAACAGCACTCAAATTTGGATTCCTAAATCCCACACAAAAATGCCAGTTGGAAATGAGGGCAGCCTGCACTTCCGAAGGTGGAACATGAGAAATCCTGAGGAGGATAAATAAGGAGGTAGAGCAATCTAGGATGATTCTCAATATGACCCTTCTATCTCCCAAGGCATATCAATCCGAGTGCTCTCTATACACATGCCCTCACAAAAAACACATGAAACAACAACACAAAAAAAGAAAATTCAGAATTTGATTAAATATAATTTATTTGAGTTTTATATACTTTCATGCTGTTATTTAATAACCAGCCTTATTTTTTATTAAATAATTTATTGTTATTTATTTCCACTCATACAAACTATAAAGAACACGGTCCCCCTCCCCCTCCCCTCCTCCCTCCTGCCTCCCTCCCTGCCTCTCCTGCATCCTCCTGGACCTCCTAGTCTCCCCCCTTTTCCCTCCTTTCCCCGCCCTCTCTCCCTCCCTATCTCTCATGCCTCCTCCCCATCCCTGGAGCATCCTTTAATGTATATGTCAAAACTTCCTCTGGGCCCTCTTCTGATGAGGGTAAGGATTCAGTGGAATTTCTAGAACCTCTTTTTGTTTTTTTTTTTATTATTTATTCAACTGTGCATGTGTGCGTATGTTATGGGCGGATGCACGTGTGTGCGTGTGTGTGTAGAACCACGGACGAATTCGGGAACCACCATGGACCGCCTCCACCTCCTCCTTGTTTACTCTGCCCCGGGATTCACAGGCTCCGCTACCAGGGCCAGAAGCGAGGCCGCCCCGCTCTGCCTGGCGTCTTACGTGGGATCTGGGATCCGAACTCAGGTCCTTCCACCTGCCAGGCAGAGGCTTAACCCTGAGCCAC